>PVIA01006302.1:0-99613 GCA_004024845.1 Tonatia bakeri | reverse complement strand
GTTTCAAGAAAATCGGAATGTTTTGCCAACATGAAAATTTTTAAGACTTTATATAAAATTCATATCTCTGTTTTCTCTTGCATAATTGGAAAGCTAGCAGTTCTAATCTCAACTTCTCACACAGAAACAGTTGGCTGAAATTGAAAAAAAACATCTTTCATTTTAGGTCAGAATATTTTCCCTACAGCATTTTTTTTTTCTAAAATTAGCCAGCTTCACTCATTTGGTTACCTGGGCTGGGTATATGTCTGTGTTTAATACTTCCTGTTCTATTCTTAACTCAAAAGTTCCCATTACACAGGAGAGAAAACTGAGGCACCAAAAGCTGAACAACTTGTCCAAGTCACTAGTGGTGAGTGTCC
Organism: Tonatia bakeri; assembly: GCA_004024845.1. Lineage (NCBI taxonomy): Eukaryota > Metazoa > Chordata > Mammalia > Chiroptera > Phyllostomidae > Tonatia > Tonatia bakeri. The sequence continues at coordinate 99,251 of PVIA01006302.1, read as the reverse complement.
CCAGGGTGTTCCCTGATAACTGCTCTTCAGCCATTCCCCGGGGTGAGGGAAGAATAGCTCTCAGTCTGCCCTGTTCTCTACCTTCCAGGATCCTTTCCTGCCCAGCCTGGAGGCCAGGAGGACCTATAGAACATCAGGATGATGCAGGTGAAAGATGGACTCAGGCAGGCGGGTATTAAGCTTTCATCACAACAAGGCCTCCTCCCCAGCAGGTGGCTTGTGCAGACAGAGGCAGGTGAGGACATTTCTGAGGACTGCCTTGTCCTAACATGCCCACTCTGTGCAGGGCTCTCAGGCAGTGGGTCCCCTGAACTGGAAGCACAGACTCCACTACCTAAGATTTATTCACAGTCCTACTCCTCAAGGGCGAGACTCTCCTGTGCTGGAGGTGCACATATGTTCACACACATGCATGCACACAATCACAAGTGCACACACAAATAAACATATGTGCACAGCATGTGTATACGCATGTGTGTGCCATGCACATAATACATGTGAACACGTGATACATGTTCACATGTGTGTGCAGGCACATGTGTGCGCACATATGCCTGCACATGCAATTGCACGTGTGCATGCACAGCATGTAGCACATGGGTGCATGCCCATGTGTTCGAGCAGCTTGCATATACTTGCGTGCACACGGGCACAAGGACGTGCACACATGTACACAATCATATACGTATACACCCACATAAAACTCTGAGACAGTAAAGAGTTGAGAAGTAAGAAGATGGAGGGAAGGAAGGAAGGAAGGGATGAACCCGGGAGGGGAAATACATGGGCCAGGCACTGTGCTGTGTTTTTTTAAACTTTATGTTATTCAGTCCTCTCCGCATCCCTTTGAAGCGGTACATTTCCATTTCCTCTTTTCAGACGGGGAAACAGAAACTTGGAGAGCTTGGACAACCAGCCTAGATAGTTTGCAACAGAGCTGAGATTTGAACTGTCACCTCTCTCTGACAGCATGTTCACAAAATTCTCCATACATGCCGGATTCTGGGCTGGGCCTGGAGAACACAGCAAAGTGGAAAAACATACCTGGCACCTACCCACATACCTGGCAGCTCCCGGTTGTGGAGGGGAGGCCAGCATTATGCAAATAATCAAACCAGTAACCATGTGATTATAAATGTAATGGGTACAATACAATTAAAGCACAGGATGCCATGCATGTCTGGAAGACAGCAGCCCTAACTTAAACTTAGGGCGAAGCAAGGCCTCCCTGTGGGAGTAACCAGACCCCAGCATGGTCTCCCAGATCTGGTTACTACCTTCTCATTGTCACCTCCCCCCCGGCCCCGGGATGGAAGAGGAGGGGAAGCTGCTACAACCTCGAATCAGAAAAACTATTTTACTAAGAGTTTTAGAGACAGTCTATCCTACAAAAAGGCTTGGGAATCCAACTGCTGGCATCTTGCTATAATGGAAGCCTGCTGGCCCTGGCCCATCCTGGGACTCCTCACACCTGGAAGCCCACCGCTCTGATTTGCGCAGGGGTTGAGGCCAGCAAGGACATTACTACTTCAGCGCACCAAGGGCTCACTGAGCTGCACAGGACTGGTGTTCAACAGCGACCCCCTGTGGACAAGACCAAGAGGATAATCCAGTGAACAGGTCTGAATTTCTAGCTGTCTCACCTGGCATCTGGGAACAGAAGGGGCCCCCTTCTGACTATAGAAGACTTCAACTATTCCCTGGAAAAGAACTAAGCCTGAATGACTCGGGATACCTGGGTCCTCCCTCCTACATTTTTCACCCCATGGAAACCTTGGCAAACCTCTTCACCTCTCACAGCCTCAAGATCGTCATTTGTCATTCTGAAGTAACCCATGCTGCTAGGTGTGTTTAGAGATGGCATCTGTGGTAATGCTAACGACAACCCCTACACAGGCGCTGATCTCCAGGTCGCAGGGGAGAAAACTCGGGTCCAGAGTGGTTAAGTAACTTTCCCACTTCACATCAGCTAGCATGCAGCAGATGCAGGCTCCCAAGCCTAGAGACTTTAGTACTCATCCATTGCTTCATTCAAAATACATATTGGGTGCCTCTATGTTCTAGATGCTGGTCTACAGTAGTGACTGAATAGGCAAACACCCCCACATTTGTGGTGCATACCTTTCCACTAGGTCATGTTGCCCCTCTAAAACTGGTGGCACAGATGAGAGGGGTAACATGTCAGGAGTGGCCCCAGGCAGCCCCAAGGCATGCACCAGTTTCAGCAAAAGGACAGCAAGACTCACAGGCCAACAGCGGCCCCACCCACAGGCAGAGATGGAGCCTGATCAGAACCACTTCTTGCCTGCTGGGAAAGGCATGCTCAAGTTCATCAGCACCTGTGGCTGGGCCGGGGCAGGAGAGAGAGGGAAAGACACCCTGGGAATGGCAGGTCACAGATCTGCTCTCTCCCACCACCTGGAGCCCCCTCCCCAACCCGTCCTCAGCCAAGCATGGAAGCAATTCCTCAATTTTATGATGCACTGTGTGTAGTTGCAGACCTACCATCATCTGTGATGGGTTGTTGTTTTTATTTTCTGTTTATAGAGGAGCCAGAATTACTACCTGTGGTCACTGTGGACATTAAACTGCTCCAGGGACTGAGATTTACATATCAGCCACATGACCTGCAGCAAGCATCGAGGGGAGAAGAAGACGTTTACAGTCTGATTAGAGCTGGTGATTGATACACAGGGAGAACAGAGAGCAACCTCATTGACCCCCAAAACTAGACTGCCCGCACCTACAATGTACTCCCCAGTGATAACCATGGGGGCACTCAGGCTGGAGTGAAGGACCTGGAGATAAGGAAAGGGCTCAGAACATGTGGGTACGTGTCCCCCTGGACTGACCTGGAAGAGCTGGGCAGTGGGTGGGGAGGAAGAAGGATGGGAGGCCCTTCACTCCTCCCCACCACTGTCTCCAATTAATGTAGTAATTAAGTCTATTAACTGAACAAAGGTTGCTGACAACCAGTTAATAACATGCTGCAGCTTCCACAGCTTTCATCCCAAGATCTCAAAACACATTATAAATAATTAAATACTATTATTTAGTGATTTGTGCAATCACAGAACTTTACAACCATCACTTTTTTCTCTTTTGGTGCACACAGCTCATCACCATGATCTCAGATGAGGAAACTGAGGCACAGAGAGAAGCCAGGGGCACTGGCTTAGATCGTCTGACACCTCACACAGGTCTTGATGCTCACCTGCATTCCTGCTGCCCTCAAGGACTCAAGCATCAGCCCCCAGGCTGACCCCACACCCAGGCACAATTATGCAAATGTCCCCTGCTGGAATCGTCCTTATTCCCCCTGGGGCAGGTAGAGGGATCCAGCTGGACAAACCAGCCACCCCCTGTCTTGGCGGCTGCCTTCACCCTGTTCTACCATTTGACCCTCCACCTTGAACATGGTCGTAAAGTGCACCCCTTTTTCATGTGGTTGAGCAGAGCAACAGGTTTTGATCATTACAAGCAAAGTGTGTTTCCACCACATCTCCATAAGTCCATGCCCTCTGCATCCATTCAGACGCTGCCTCCTGAAAGCTATCATTTTCTATTTCCTATGACTAACCTGCTTTAGGAGCTAAATTCACATTTATGTGCTGGAACTTACATCCAAAGAGATATTTCATGACCGTCTACTGACGGAGCGGTAGAGACCAAGCCAGGGGCTGGCTACTCAGGCCAAGGGCTGTGGGAAGCCAAGAGCATCCCACTGACCCATGCATGGGCATGAACTATCGTGACCCCTCTGCCATGCACTGTCCAAGGCACAGTGTAGGCGTGAGTAGTTAAGGCTCCCATGATTGGCCTTGGCCAGGCTTCTGTCAGGATATAGGTATTGTAGATTAATTTTTTGATTACCTATCTATTTCTTCCATCAATCTGAGCTCCTTATCTCAGGATAGATACTGTAGTTCCTGAATACTCTGAACAATGCCATCTGGCAGATGGGATTATGCCCATTTTACAGATGTGGAAACTGAGGTTTAGGATTTACCAAAAAGCACATAGGTAGTCAATGTCTTAATTATGATGAGACTCAGTTTCTCTGGCCTTAGGTTTTATGTTCTTCTCATAGTCCCTCAATTCATACACCATCCAGTCCATCTAAACTGATGGCCAGAGCAACCCACATTCATGTCTGCCCCAGTCCTCTGGAGAATCAAGATCACATCCATAAGGTACAGAGCAAAAAGGAGAATTGACAAAATCCTACCTTAGTCCAAACCAGAATATTTGTGGGTGAAGACGAATTCTTATTATCATCGTAACTGCCAGCACAAATGAAATTAAGTAGATCGTGCCAGATTTCTTCATTGCATTAGAGACAGTGAGCTGTATCTGCACGAGAGTGAGATCACATCAGGCCTTCCCTCGTCTGTAAGGATGAAGCAACTATGTCCTGTCTGTGATCTGTCCCTCATTTTTATTCATCAAGTATTTATGAGGCGCCCGTGATGTGACAAGCCCTGTGCTGATGTCAAGATGACATGGGTTACTGAAACAGTCCCCACCCTTGGAAGTTTCCAGTCCATAGCAGCCATGGCATGCAGCTCCCAGTGCTGGGGCAGGTGGAAAAAGGCAGGGTACTCCTGCAAATCCAGTCACACCCCAGTGCAATGGGGTTGAAGCTAGTTACAGACTCTACTGACCTGGAGGTAAGGCCGCCAAGCAGAGCAAAGGGCATGCAATGGTTTAGATGTGTCTTTTTTCTTCTCGGGGTCTCAGGCGACCACCATTAAAATATCCCTGTAATACCTAGCAGTTCGAGGGTGGGAGGCTCACCGTGACACCGGCCTTGATGTACCTGCTGTTTGAACTCACACTCGGCTCCCTGCCAGAGTGGGCACAGCAAGCTCTTCCACTCGTCCCCATGATGGTGTCCTCCCTGAGTTGGAGAGGACCCTATTCTCATTGACCCATCAAGGGTACACACCAAGGAGGCGTTCTTCACTCGCACCCAAGTCTGACAGCATTCTACCTGGGGTCTTGGGGACTGGGGCACAGGCCATTCTGAAGCTAGACTGGCTGACAGCCAAGTGTCATCTCTTACTAACATTCATCCTGGGTATCTGGAAGCTCATCTACAATCCATAAAAATGTGACTCTAAAATATTGGCACGGCATTTGAGGCCCATATCCAAGAACTTCAGTGCTGGTTCACTAGAGACTCTGCTTGCCCATTGGTCCTAGAAGGCACCTCGGGTTCTCATGCCAGTGAGGATCCTTGCAGCCACCCCAAAGACGCCAGAAAGCCTCAGCTGAGCACACCAATGAGCACCATGCCCTCTGAGGCTGGGACCCTCACAACCTCCCAGACAACTGCTTTGACACCAAATAATTCCCTGAATGTTGAGCTATTGAGACACTGGAGAAATATAGCTGAGATGAAGCGGACAGTGGAGGCGGTTGCTTAGCTCCTTCTGGAAGGAAAAAGCACCTCCTGCCAGATCCTTGCTAATTGGTCGGACACGTGTGCTGGCAGTGAACTATCGGCCACCATCACTCCACGGCAGTGGCAATCGAGAGGATTAGAGTCCAACATCTGATTTTGTTGCGGGAATGCATTGGTATAGACAGAAGAGTGTGTGGAGTAATTAAGGACTATCAGCACTGCTAGCCATTAGCTGGGCCTTGAGAAAGACCGTGAGTCCCCAAATAAGTCAATTCTTGACAGCAACCGTGAGTGTCAGTAATAAGTCAGACCCTGTTCTGGGCCCAGAAGCCGTCCCCGTGGGGAGCTCACGTCAAGTGGGAGGAGAATGCTGCCACAGGAGCTGGTCATCATAGGAAGGGGGCCTGAAAAGATGCAGTGAGCTAAGAACTGTGGAGGCACAAAAGAGAGGGCTGCAGTGTCTCTCTGTGAAGCCCACAAGGCTTCATTAGGGACTGCCTTCAGAGGCGGGCTCAGAGCGATCCGCAGACTATCATTGGATGAGTGAGAAGAGAGCCTTCAGAACGAAAACACAACGTGACGCTCAGAGTCAAGAACTGCGGGGTCGGTCTTTGTGAGGTTGGAGGTTACACCAGGTCCCACCTTGGTGACCAAGAGATTCCTCTCTCCAGGTCTCCGTTTCCCCACCTGCAAAACGCAGGTGTTCTGGTTATTAAATTAGACCATCTATGGCAAAGCACTTGACACGGTGGGGACTGGCAGGTGTCCAGGAAATGTCAGCTACTGTTCTGTACAGAAGGAAAGGTGCGATGGGGGTGAACAGGTCAGTGCAGTTTGGGGCTTTGGTTCAAATGAGGGGTGATAACTGCCCAGTTTCGGATTTGGGTGTTTATGCCATAATGAATGGGAAGAACCTAGTGGCTTCTGACCTGGAGTGTGCCACCCTGGGCTGGACTGGGGACCACGGACTTGCATGCAGGGACACAGGGGGAGCCAGTGACCTAGGCCCTGTAAATGGGGGTGGGGAGAAGGAGGGGGATCCTGAACATACAGTATTAGGAAGTGGCACCAACTGGGTTTGGTGACCGTGATGGTCAGTTTCATGTGTCAGCTTGGGCAGGCTACAGTCCCCAGTTGTTTCGTCAGACCCTGGTCTAGGAGTTGCCATGAACTTATTCTGTAGGTGTGATTGAAGTCCATAATCTGTTGGCTTCAAGCCCAGGAAATGGTCCTGCATAAGGCGGGTGGTCCTGACTCAGTCAGGTGGGGGATCCACGGTTTCCCTGTGGAAGAAACGCTGCTGTGGACAGAAGCCCCGGCCCGCGTCCGAGCATCCCGGGGAGCCCTGCGGATTTCAGAGCTGCTGAGCCAGCCCCGACCATCACACCAGCCAGTTCCTTACAGCTGCTCTTGATGCACGTCTTCCACTAGTTCTGCTTCTCTGGCTGAACCCCGACGTGTAGTCACTGACTAAAAGTAGGGGTGAAAGAAACCACATCAGTCCTCGAGAGTCCTCACAAAGCCTTGGACATACAGTTCCTGCCTCATCCTTGTGCCAAAGTCCATAAAAATCTCCCTTTGATGAGGCTGCCTCTTCTGGACCAGGCAACATTCCTGTCTCAGTGGGCAACTCCATAGAGCAGGTCACAGAAGTCCAGCCTTATCGACTCTGACATATGGATCAGGCCCCCGGGTCGGGTTTTTTGTTTTGTTTCATTTTGTTCCTGATATATATATAGCTTTATATGATTTCTTTTATGTTAGGCTGACCCTTTGATCTCTTCAGGGAAAAGTTGCCCCCCACCCCCACCCAGGGTTTCTTTTAATCTCCCAAAGTCACCGACCACAGCTGCAGACCCAGAAGGGTTCTGCGAAGAGACAGGCTAAGCAGAGTTAGCGAGCGTGAACACAGAGAGATCACTGGGGACAATAAGCTGTTTCCCCGGAGCCCCTGAAATACATGCTGGAAGCCTCCCAAACCTCGTGTCCCAGAACGTGTGGCTAACAAGTAGGCTGGGGAGATACAGTCTCTGATCACTGTCCCAGGCCTGTCTCACACACCAGCTACTTTCATCCTTGTAACAGTCTGGCTGGAAGGCTCAGAGGGTATCTGAGGTTGGGCTCCCTGAGACCAAGTTTCATTTTACTCTGATACAATTTCAAACTTCAAGAAAAGTTTCATTGTAGTGAAAGAGGCTCCTACAACCTTCTATCCAGGCTTGCCAATTATTATGCTTTGATATATTTGCTTTATCCTCTCTCTCTCTCTCTCTCTCTCCCCCTCATTTAAAAGAAACTTGGAGACATCATGTACCTTATATATTTTAGTGTTTATGTCCTCAAACCAAGGACATCATTTTACAGAATCACGGTACAATTACAAAAATCACGAACTTCAACACTGTTGCAATACCACTACTACCGGTACAGTTCATATTCGAATTCTGTCAATTGTCTCAATAATGTCTTTTACGAGCTATTTTTTCCCAGTTCAAGATCCCATTCAGGATCATGCATTGTATTTAATTATCATGTCTCTTTAGTTTCCTGTAAGTGGAAACATCTTCTTAATCTTTATTTGTCTCTCTTGACCTTGACATTTTGGAAGAGTATGGGCCAGGCATTTGGCAGAATATTCATCAATACAGGTTTGTCTGAGACAAAGATGGCTGGAAGTGCTCCCGGGAAGACGTGGTGGGGTGGTGAGAAGCAGGAGCAGGATGAGAAGGAAGTCAGCAAAAGTGGGCTAGGAGGCCAAGACCCCTGGAGGGTGAATCTTACTCAGTCCCACAGGGAAGCTCTGCAAACAGTGTGAGTCACGCCTCAGAGTTGTCTCAACTTGGGGACAAGCTGCAGAATATATATCCCCTGCCCCCAGGAGTCACTTTCAGCTAAGGGAGGGGGTTCCTGCAGCCAGAGGGCACACCTGCTGGCTGTTGACTGTTGCAGACAAAAATAGTAAAGGAATCGGGAGGCACAAAGCCGACAGTGCACGCTCCAGAGAGTTTGACTTCCCTAGAATCACATGGCTGAGAAGGGACAGAGCTAGAACTGCAGCTAGCTCCATGCCCTTGACCATGCTCCATCACCTGCCTGAAGAAGCCTGGGATAATCCCATGGCCCACAGAGACAATGTGTCAGGCATCACTCTTTTGCTGGAGAAATAGGATATTTAAAAGAAAATTTAAAGCAGTCACACCGTGTCTGCATTTCAATTTGCATGTGTGTTATTTTATTTTCTTTTCTTACCTTTTCCCTTGATTTTAAATGTTGTACAAGGAGTTTGTGTTTGTGTGAGAATGAATAAGAGAAACAATCAAAGTGCAGAACATCAGGTGTCCACAGGGTACTCAGGTGGCTGGAGCGTGCAGTGCCTGAGAGCTTGGGCTCCAGTGCCGGGCCCCGTGTCAAAGCCCTGAGCATGCCAGCCACTGGCGGTGTCGGGAACAGCGGGAATGTCCAACCGTGGGTCCGCAGAGCAGGACTGGGGTCAGGGACGTACAACCCAAGAGACGAAGCTCTGAGGACATGAAGAAGTGGGTGATCACACCTGAGATGCCACTTATCTCTCAGCCTTCATCCTCTTAACGGAGGATCTGCCTGGACATTCAAGGTCATGTGAAAAAGTGCAAAATCTCATGCAGATCATTCTTCCACCCGTCTCTCCCCTCCTTGATGCCTCTCAGTGGCTTCCCATTGTCTTAGGACTAAAGAGAAATTCCGTAAAGTGTCATCAAGGATCTTCAGGGTGAGCCTTCATCTTCCTCTCCAAAGCCATCTGCCGTCACCTCCACCCACAGCCACCACCCGACATGTCTGACTACAGACTTCCTCCTGTGTCACTTGCCTTTTCCTGAACATGCCCTGCAGTTCGCCCCTCCATGCTTTTTTATGGTTTCCTCTTTCTGTAAGCGACGTCCCTGGGGTAGTGGGCATTTTCTAAGATGGACCCCCACAGCCCCACCTTCTGACGTTCTTGCCCTTGTGAAACTCTTCCCTTCTCGTGTGCAAACTGGGCCTTGCAACTCGGTTCTCAGGGCAAAACCAGTGAGTGCTCGTTTCTGATACTAGGTTACAAAAGACTCTGACTTCTGTCTCGTTAACCCTCACTTGCTTGTTTCTTCTGAAGGAAGCCAGCTTCCGAGTTGTGAAGGGGCCCACTGAAGGGGGCCGCTGGCCAACAACCAGCTAGGCACTGAGGTCCCCCGTCCGACAGCCCATGAGGAATTGAATCCTGCCAATATCTATGTGAGTGAACTTGGCCGACAGCCACATGAGTGAACTTGGAAGGGCATCCTCCCCCATTTGAGCCTTCAGATGAAACCTAAAAACTGGCAACACCCTAATTAGAACCTTTGTAGGGGACCCTGAGTCTGAGAACTCAGTTAATCCATGTCCTGATCTCTGATCCAGAAACAGTGAAATGATAAATGTTTGGGTTTTAAGACTCTAAATTTGGGGGTAATTTGTTACATGGCAATAGATAACTAATACACACACCTTTCAACACAGCAAAGTCATATTCATTTACTCAACTAATTATCTGTCCTAAGAGGTTTCCCGTCCTTGACCTTGGCTGGGCTAGGCAGCCCTCCTGAGTGGTGTCACAGTGCCCTCGGATATCCCCCAAAACCTCTCCAAACACACTGCACTGTGGTTTCCTGGCAATTTGTCAACCTCTTCCTCTGGAAGGTGAGTCCTCTGGAGCTACATCCTGTCTCATTCGCATCTGTAACCCCAAAAAGCTCAGCGCCTGACACCTAATAATAATAATCATAATAATAATAACAATACTGTAGGCCAAACTAATTTGCTCTTCAAACTTGCTCACGCAGAAGCTTCCAAGTGTCATTAAGCCCATTTTATTGGTAAAAACTGAGGTTCAGAAATGTTGCCCATGGAGTTAATATGTAGCAGAGCTGGAACCTGAACCCAGGCCTTGCAGCTTCAGAGTTCTAGTTCTGTGTCATAAACACTTTTTGACTGATTGGCCAGCTGAAGATATGCTGTGCGACCATAGGATGGATGATGACCGCAGACCCCATATAATTGGTTATTCATGTGTCTACCACACAGAGTAGTGAGAGCCCCACAGACTTTCAGAGATTAGTTAGAAGTAGCAAAGTCAAGACTGAGAACAGCTGGGTTTGAATTTCTTGGAAAGCCTGGGCCAGAGGCCAAGACTGTACCCAGGGAGCAAAGTTGAGTGACAAGTTTAGGGGCCAAAAAGTCCATGGTGAGCTGCCCAGGAGTCAGTGTCCCTGAACCAGGCAGGGTCACAGAAGGGACCTAGGGTGGGAGACCTGGATCTCTGGAAGCTCACGAGTATTTATTCACCTAATCAATTCCACTGATATTTGCTGAGCACCTACTATATGCCAAATAATGTCTGGTTGAGAAATACAGCAATAAATGCACCAGACAAAAATCCTTGTCCTTGTAGAGTTTATATTCTAATGGAGATGGAGAGACAGGCAATTAAAATAAATACATATACTATAAAATAGAAGGTTTTAGGTGCCGTGAAGGGGAGATGTGGTTTCATTTAGTGGAAAGATTATCTGATGTGGAAAATGGGAGGAGCTTGGACAACAAATGGTCGTGCTGCGACTCCCACTGTGAGAAGGAGGAAGTCTTAACTTGTCCCAGTGTTAGTCCAGCAAGCTTTACGTGGAGTTCCATATCTTTAGTACCAGGATTCTGTGGCTCGAGTTCATGGGTATTAACCTGGGTTAGTTCCGGTTAAAGACAGATTCCCAAGCTATCTGGGGAACTCTGCTAAGATCTGGGCAGCCATAACAACCCAAGGAAGCCCTCTCTGAGGGTACAAAGGCCAGGGAGCAGGTGGATAGAAAGTGTAGAGTTCCACCCGACTAAGCCAGCAGACACAAGCCAGCCGCTGGGACGCTGGGACGGCAGATCTGGACCCCAGGCTCCAATCTCATTAGGCACAAGGCATGCTGGTCAAGGAATCAGAGGGAGAAACTGAGGTGCAAACAATGACAGACAGGCTGAGCCCAGGAATGTCAAGGGCACCCCATGGCCTCACTGGGTGCTCACCAACAGCATAACTGACTTCAGGTTCCATGCAGGTTCTGCGGAGACTTCTGGCAGCTGCTGCCCTGGTCAGGACAGACATGACAGAAGTGAGGCTGAGCCTGCAGTGGGAGTTGCTATCACACTCCTGAGTTCTACCCACATTCTGTGACAGCACCACTGAGGGCTCTTAGACCGATCCTGTGCATCACGACCCAGTCTCGGATCCGACTTCACCCTTTAACCATCCGGGCCAACCCCACTGACCCACCAAACTCCACTTTGACCTTCCTAGGTATGACACCAGAGGCCCCCGCCGGAGGCCAGATTTGTCTCAGAAGCTCACAGGGGCTTTTCCCTCTGCTGTTGCTCTCTTGTCCCCAGTGGTCTGCTGGGCTGACTTCAGAATGAGTACTAAGGGCCAGTCACTGTGCTCTTGCACCCTCAGAGCACCTCTAGCAGGATCCACGTTATGCATTTTCTATCGCCCACTTTACAGACAAGAACACTGGCACTCCAAGGACACCAGTGAAGGAAGCACGCCCCCAGGAGCCCACCCAGCTCCACACGATTCCACCCTGTGCTCCCTCCACGAGGCCACGCAGTCCCCAGCCCACGTTCCTCACCTGTAAAATGACGTCAACCATGGCTACGCCGTGCAGTGGCTGTAAGAATACAAGGAGAATCTACAAAGCCCTCAGCACAACACTGCGTAAATACTAGCTGGTGGTAGCAACAGAAATGGCATCATTCCTCAGCTCTCCTGAGAAATTTTTCTTATTACCTTGAGGGGGAAAAAAGGCAGGAAGGGAATGGGTATCCTCAGGAAACCTAAGCTCCTTCTCTCCAAAACAGAAGCAGCACCCCAGCTCCTGGGCCTCCTAGGTCCAACCGGGCAGGTGCTCATAGGTGAGAATCAGGGCTACACACGAGCCAGGAGCGTTTGTTCAAGAATTAAAAGTCAGCCCGTATTGGCCCTGCTATTAAACTCCCTGTGGGTGAGCTGGGTTAACGGCGGGGCCTCAAGTGATAAGCCATTAATCTCTACACGTAATGCAAGAGCCGTACAACTTACTTCAGCCCTAATCTCCCGTGAGTTACAGCCTCTTCTGTGATTCATAAAACAAATCAATCACACCTCCCAGGCTCTCATCTATTTATTACTGCTTTTTAAATGCTCGGAGAGAGAGAACCTGCCGGATGTTATTCATCCCTTCCCTGGCTCTGCCAACCTCCACACGCTGCAAGGAAATGGCCTCCAGGCCCCTCCTCAGGTCATGGACCAAGGTTAGGTGAATTCTCAGGCTTATCAGGAACTGAGGATTTTGCATCCACAGCCTCTGGAAGGAGACTTGCTATCACTCTCCATAAGGGCTGGGACCACAGGCCTGGCCATCATCGACTTAAGTCTGGGGGGCTTATCAGTGTGGCCGATTGGAAGCACAGGCATAAAAATTCTTTACACTTTCCCCATTGGAAGGTAGGACCCACAGTTCCTCTCCCTGAGTCTGGTCGGGCTTGTGATGGTTTCAATCAATACACTAAAGCCAACATCATGTTATGTGGCTTCCAAGGCTTGTCATAAAGGACCAGGCAGCTTCCATCTCACTCTCTGGAACACGGGGCTGCCATGAGAGGAATCAGGCTAGACTGGTGGGGGAACATGCAGGTCCAGCCTTGTCCAGCTCCCAGCCATCCTGGCTGAGGCTCCAGGTCACGACGGAAACCGGTTGTGGAATCGGACTCTCTAGCCCTTTGAGCCTTCCCAGATGAGGTCTCAGGCATCCAGGCACAGAGTCTGGCCAGGCTTCCTGTGCCCTCTCTGAATTCTCAAACTACAGATTCCCTGGGCATAAAAACATGGCTGTTTTCTATGCCACTAAGTTCAGGATGGTTTGTTACACAGCAGGAGAAACTGCAACAGCTAGGAAGGAAGCACAGCAGTAATTGAACGGAAGGGAAAGCACCTGCTCTGTGCCTGCTCCCTGCCTGTCACTTCACATATTTTAATGTTTTCATTAGCTCTTATCAAAATCCTACAAAGAGGGCACTACTGTTGCCCCATTAGAGAAGATGAAATGATTCTTCTGAGAGGCAAAGCCACACCTCAAAGCCCAGGAGACTCCATACTTGCTCCTCTGCCTTCGTGGACAACTAATCAGCTTTGCCTGAGTCTTCTGAGTGTTTCAACTATTTTTGTCTAAATTTTTCCAAGTACATCAGATGTTTGGCTTTAATTGCCTAAGTAGTTCAGCTATTTTGCCTCAATTTGGGGGGAGGTATTTTAGCAATTTTTACCTAAATAATCTGTTGAAATTGAGACCACGAGGGCCGTAGCTTCTTGATGACAAGTACAGGCACCAGATGGAGGCAGACCCTCCACAGCAGACTCCCAAACCTGGGGCCTCAAGTCTGGGCTGGCAACAGGAAGGGTCAGAACTGTCAGGTCCCCTCTGCCAGCCATGCCCACTGGACACTGTCCACAGAAGCAACCAGAGGGCAGTCAGGAACTCCCACTTAGCCCCAGAGCCCTGGAGAGCATGACTCCCATCTTCTCCCCAATAACGTTGGCTCCTGAACCCACACAATGGTCTACTGGGTTCCATTTCCCAGTCTTCCCACAGGGAAGTAGCTCAAACAGAGGTCTTTGCAAAACCAAGTCCAGCCTCTTGGCCCTACAGTCCACAGCCCTACAGGTAGAGACCCATGAAGGGGACATGGGTTAAGCAACCCCTGGACTGTCTGGTGTTCATTAGGAGTGGAAGGGGAGATGGCAAAGTGTGAGTGTGGAAAGGCGAGAGGTAGATGGTGCTAAGTCCAGCCATTAAGCTAGACTCTCAGCCCAGTTTAGACAGCCACTCCAGGTTCCCGCAGTCCATCCTCTACCCTCCAGGCACAGGAACCTTCACACTCAATGGCTGGGGTCACATCCCACTCCCCTGGTTAAAATCCTTTAATAGTATCTTCCCGCACTTGAGGGATGGGGGGGGGAATCCAAACTCTTTACTCTAGCTGAGACTCCCGAACTTAAGCACATGTCAGAATCACCTGCAGGGCCCCTCCCCTGGAGTCTCCAATTCAGAGCTGGGGTGGGGCTCAGAAATGGGTACTTTGAACACGTTCCCAGGTGGTGCTGATGCCGCCAGTGTAGGGCCACACTGTGAGTATCACTGGCCTACAGGTACCAGTGTATTTTGTCTTATGCTCCCCCTTTCCAAATCTAACTCTTGCTCATTTACCCAAGCCACAAAGACCCTGGCTGGGATCTACAAACTCACTGCACTGCTTCTTGCTTTCAGGGCCTTATTCCTCTGCCTGGCTCGCTCTCCCCAGTCCTGGACCCCTTCTCATCCTCCAGGGTTCAGGTTAGTGCCATAGCCCTTCTGTCCCCACCCGCAAGGGTGCTCTCCCCTTGCTGTCTTTGATCACTCTTTCTGTCTCTTTGCTTCTTAGCACATCCAACAGACGGTGGGAATTTATGGCCACCCTGTTTGTTTGTTGGAGCACCTCTGTGCGCCTGGGTCAGAGTTTTCTAACTCTTCTAACTCCACTTTTAGATGAAGGCTCCTTCCAGACTGTGTCTTAACCACCACAGTAATCCCAGGACACAGCTCAGTGTCTGTCACATAGTAGGTGCTCAGAAAAATGTGTGTTAAATAGGTACATGCCTAGTCGTGGCCAGGTGGCTCAGTTCATTACAGTGTCATCCCATACACCAGAGGGTTGTGGGTTCAATTCCCAGTTGGGGCACATACCTAGGCTGTGGGTTCAATCCCCAGTCAGGGTTCATAGGGGAGGCAACTGATCAATGTTTCTCTCTCACATCGATGTTTCTTTCCGTCTCTCCCTTCCTCTCAATCTGAAATCACTTTCTAAAAAATACCCTCAGGTGAGGATTTAAAAAAAATAGGTGCAGTGATTTATTTCACTCTCATTGACAACCCCATGAGAAAGGGATTATGAAGCCCATTTAACAGAAGGGGAAACAGAGGTCCAAAAATGTAAAGTCACATGTCCAAGGTCAAACAGTCAGGTATTAAAACCCAAGCCTGTGGACTCCAAAGGTCTTAACCAATACTCTGCACATCTTGATGGCAGACTAGAGGAACAGGGCTGCTCAGGGGGAAAGATCTGGATGTGCCAGAGAACGTGAGTATGCTGGCAGCAGGAAGCAGGCAGGAAGACCAGCTGGCACAGATCCCACCTCCCCCTGGGATTCAAGAAGCCACTGCCCCAGAGTACTGTGGGGTGGTCACAATTGTGCAGTTGGGTGTGAAGGCAGTTCCACCCCCACCCCATCCAATCAGACTCTCCCCCTCTGGCCTCTCATTGGTCTGAGCAGCAGGTGGAGCAGACTAGGGGCACTGGGAAGGGGCAAGGTTCAGGGCAAAGGCTGATGCAGGGTATGAGGGAGGAGGGGCAGACCTGAGGCAGCCTGGGAACAAGGACACCAGAGAACCTCACCTCCCACTAAATCTCTTTCCAAATGCTGAGGGTCTATGGTCAAAGGTCAAAGGGCTTCAACTTCAGGGCATGGATTTCACTGCCCGATTGTGCAATGACCACCTTGGGGTCGCTGCTCCAGAGAGAGGGCTGTGGTCCAGGAGTCAGGCCTCATTTGAAACTGTAATCCAGCCTCAGGCCACAGCTGTGTGGTGTCTGGGAAGCAGCCACAAAATTACAGGTAGTCTCCTGGAGAGCCCAAAAGGAGGGAACCTCCTGCCAGACACTCCTGTCCCGAAGAGGAGGGGGAGAGAAAGAGGTGTGGCTTTCGGCTCCTCTCGAGCACCAGCCCTCATGGAGCAGGAGAGGCAGGAATGGAGTACCAGCTTGTGAACTTCAGGAAAAAGGAGGCCTCCGGGCAGAGACTGGTCAGAGCAGAGGTGGCAGACAGATGCACGGATAATCCCCCAGTACCCCGAAGGTAGATGCTCCCAGAAAGTAATGCATCTCTCACAGGCAGCACAGGCGCCCTTTCTCCCTCAATAGACCGATGTAGAAGCTGGGTCTGCTAACAAGAGCCAAGAGATTCTTGCCTAAAGGCAAAGAGGAGATAGGAAAAGGCGTCGCTCATCTGCTGCATGCATATGTGGGCACACATGTGTGGGGTACCTACGTGCAAGTGCACATTCACCAATCGGAACGAGGAGGAAGTGGAGAATGGAGAGTGGGAAGAAAATCGCACCCAGTTAGGGTCTGGGTACCAACACTGACAAAACTGCAGCTATTTCCAGGCACATCATGAGGAGGCAAGGTTCTTCAGAGAAGATAATAATGCTGGGAAAAAACAAAAGACAGCCGGAAAAGGGAAAGACCAAGCATGAGATGGACTGACTTCATAAAAGAAGCCATAGGCATGAGTTTATAGGAGCTGAGCAGGGCTGTTGAGGGCAGGACACTGTGGACCTCATTCATTCACGGGGCACGAGGAATTCATGTCTATTCAGTGGCACATCATACACATGATTCTGACAGCAGTCAGTAAGGAGCAAAGACCAGTTTAAACCCATTATGAATCAATCCATTGATATTCATTGAATATGACCATGTGCACAGACCTGAGGCCCTGGCTTCACAGAGCTCCAGTGCAGTGGGAAATGCAGGTGTTACATGTTTGGACTGACGAATGTAGTAAGCGGAAAAGGAGAAGGAGCTGGGTGCTAAGGTGATGTACACCAGAGGGCTTCCCCAGCCTGGGCCATCAGGGCAGCCTCCTTGAGAAAGTGAGATTTAAGAGGACCACTGACAGATGACAAAAACATGGACTAGGACAGTGGCAGGGCTGAAGGACAGAGGGCCAACATTTTTCTTGTGATGGAGAACGGAGAACAAGAGATGGCCTGAGATGGAGCCAAGACAAATTAGAAAGAGTCTCAAAGAAATAGAAGTAGTAATTATTACTCTAAAGCACACACGCAACTAGTTAAACAAAATGTTGCCTTAATTATATCTATCTTAATGAACAGATAAAAACAGTTCGTAATTAGTTCTGCAATTGGTTATGTGAAAAGAGATGGTTCTTCAAGGTCTAAAGCATGTGGTCCCACAGACAATTTATGAGAAAGAAGATGCTTCTTCAAGTGCTAAAGTATGTTGTCTAAAGAGCTGTCACACCCTAGGGCCTGGTTTTCATCTTTTCTTCATGGTCCTACAAAAGCAAATTTTATCCTAGGCAACCCCGGGTGGGAAACAAAAACATTAAAAAGAGCCTTTACTGTAGATGTGAGTGACCCTATGTACATAAGGACTCAGTGACTCAAAGGGCCCCGAATGAATGGGTATTCCTCTGAGGCAGAGCAGCAGGGAGTAAAAGAAAGAGAAGGAGAAAATGTGAGGGAGAAAAGAGAAGAAAGGAAAGGAGGAAGGAAGGAAGGAAGGAAGGAAGGAAGGAAGGAAGGAAGGAAGGAAGGAAGGAAGGAAGGAAGGAAAAAGAGAGAAATAAAGTAAGGCAAAAAAGAGAGAGGGAGGGAGGGAAAGAGGGAGAGAGGGAGAGGGAAAAAAGGAAACTTGACTCCTTCCGGTATGAAAACACAAGGGTTCTCTCTTCCAGTGGCAGGACCTATGGATCACCCATGAGCACAAAAACTTCTTCCTGTTAAGGCATTCCATCAAGAGTCATTTATTCATTCATTTAATCAAAGAGATTTCCTTTGCATCTGTTAAGAGCCCGTGCCCACACGGGGAACTGGGAACGTGATGAATTAGATCAGTCTAGCTGGGAATGATCATGAACTTGAGTGAGAGCAGGCCAGACTCATTGTCTGGAAACCTATTGTCAGAGAATGACTGGATGTTTACCAGGTCTTTAAGAGCCCCAGAAAAACTTAGTTCCTTAGCTGGCTCCTTTCCCATTTTTCAGTACAATTTACATACAATGAAATACACAGATTTTGAGTAGACTAGCCTTTCAATGTTGACTGAAACCCACAGAACTTTCCCATCACCTAAGAAAGTTCCCCTGTGTCCTATCCCAGCAAATCCACCTTCCCCCAGAAGCAACCACTATGCTGATTTCTTTCCCCACAAGTTAGTTAAGCCCGTCCTTGGACTTCACATACATGGGGTTATGCAGATGAATGTTTTTGTGTCTGGCTTCTCTTCTTCAGCACGATGTTGCTGAGATTCACTGGTGCTGCTGCGTGTATCACTGATCTATTTATTTTCATTGTTGGGTTGTATTCTACTGTATAAATAGACCAGAGCTTTTCATCCATTCTCTTGTTGATGAATATTTGGGGCTGTTTCTGGTTTTAGGCTATTGTGATGAAAGCTGCTATGAACATTTTTGTGCAAGACTTTTTATTGAACACATATTTTCATTTCTTTCAGATAAGTACTAAGAAGTAGAATTACTAGGTCATAGAGTATACGCATATTGAACTCTGCAATGTGACACTGTTTCTCATGTGGCCGCATCCTTTGCATACCACCCGTGAGGTTCTGGTTGCTCCACATTCTTGCCAACCTGTGGACTTGTCTTTCTCATCTGTTTTGCTGTAGACATTCAAGAAACTCAGCTTAGGATATTGTGACTCTTTTTTAAATCTTAAGTGGAAATGTTTTCTCTAGAGTGCCAAGAATGCTTCAGGGAGCTTCTGCACCCCTACAACGGTATTTTAAAATTTGGGAATATTGGGGGTCGTGCATGTTTCTGAAAGAAGGAACTACACTTTCAGAAACCAAAGAAGCAGCACTCTAAGGAAGAGATTAACATGTGCCAAATGATTCGTAAGAAGCCTCACGACTCAGCAGATTTTAGGATGGAAACCAGAGCCAGAAGGCAATCCACCACCAAGGGAAGGGAATTCCCGCTCTCCCAGCAGGAGACTCTCAAGAGCCTGTCTCAAGCTGGCTCCGCGAGGACTCAGGCTTGCTCAGGTGCCTTCTGGAGAGTAGAAGGATCCCCTCCCTGGCTGCACCCATGGATATTCCTCCCCATGGCCTGGCTGCCCCACAGAAATGAACTATGATGAAACCACCCTTTCCCCAATGTCCCTACAGCCCCAAGCAGTATGCCCAGGAAGCTTCAGTATCACACTAGGGTGACCAAAGGCTGGAGTCCACCGATACACCTTCATCTTCAAGGATCTCAAATACCACCTCACAATGAACCTGTCTGAAGGAAGCCCCTCCCCTACTGGTCTAGGTCTTCGCTGTCCAACACCAGCCCCATGTGGCTGTCGGGCCCTGGCAGTGTGACTGCTCTGAGTTGACGTGTGCTTAATGGGAAAAAAAACAGTAAAATATCTCAGTAATAATCTTTAGATTGGTTACATGTTGAAATGATAATGTTTTTGGACAATCATGTTAAATAAAAGGTATTATTAAAATTAATTTCATCTGTTTCTTTTTTTAACATAGCTTCTAGAAAATTTAAAATTGCATTCATGGCTTGCATTATATTTCTGTTGTATTCTCAGGTCCCTGGAAAGCAGGACTTTCACTTTTAAAAACAGGCCAGTCCCAGGCAAACCAGAATGAATTGGTCGCCCTGGCCCCAAGTGTGCACACCAGACCTGTTCTCACTCAGGGCCCTAGGGCAGGCTGGCCTTCCCACCCACCCACCAAACCCAGAGATGTCTGAGGATGTTCAGGGCAGACATAAAATCCCAGCTGCTGCAGGCCTCGAGGGTCACTGCCTCCTCTAAACCCAGTGAAAACCACACCCACTGAGGTAGCAGGAGAAAAGAGAAATGGGGGAAGCCCTTGGCTGAGCTTGGGGATCCGCCTCCTCTGAGCTGTCCTGTGTGATTGATCAGCGTGCTTCCCTGCACTCCCCGGGGGCAGGGGCGGGATCAGGGTGGGGAGTCGCCTGGCTCACTGCCCAAGCCACAGTTCTGCCTGAGGGGCAAGGGACCCGCCTGTGGAACAGGGGAACCTGCCCACTCCCTCCCTTTCAGCTGGGTCACCAGCCCCAGCCTGTGCCCCCAGAGGGCACATGGTGGGGTAGGTTTGCTTGGCTGAAGCCAAGGAAGGGGCTTTTTGTCTGGAGATCTGCTCACACTCAGACATTACTGGCCTTGTAATCATCAATCTCTCCTAGTCTCCTTTCAACACATCCCAGTGTCTTCAACACTAAGTCACTTGGGGAAGGGACAGGACAGAAATCCACATGTGTTTCTGCTTCCCTGTGGATTTGGAGACTATCGAAGCTAATATCCAGGTGAGGAGAACAAGCAGTTTCATTCACTCATTCAAATATTCATTGTGTGTCTATTACATGCCAGGCACTGAGAAAGGTGCAGGAAACATAACAAAGTAGGGGAAACAAATAATAAAGGACTCATTACAAAAAAAAAAAAATTAATGAGATGAGACCTGACTGAGTGTTCTGAAAACATTTATCCAAGATCTACCCCAGGCTGGGCAATCATGGAAGACTTCCCTGAGGAAGTGACCTTTACATCAATACCAAAAATGAGCAAAGAGGTAATTTAATACTTCACTCTGTGCTCTGGACCCTCCAAGATGGGGGCTCCATGAACAGAGAGAGACCTCTGGAAGTCCCCACACTATAGTGCTGGGTTTGACTGACTTCTGGATGAATACACGCAGGCCTCACAGAGGAAATAGGCTGTTACCAGTCAGGCCTGATTCTAAGACCTGAGTGAGGAGCCCAAGGGCCCAGGCATAGCTGAGTAGGAAGTAGTCTCAGGACAAAGCACAGAGCGTAGAGTAAGACTTTGGGCTCCAGGGTCCAACCAATCTAAATTTGAATCTCAGGATCACCACACACGATCCTTGAACCACATCTCTGAGTCTTAGTTTCCTCACCTGTAAAATGGCACCTGTTCCATGAAGTTGTAAGAACTGCAAAAGATACACACAGCACTTAGCAAGGTATACATGGTCAGTGCAAGATAGAAAGGGAGATTTTTTTTTGCTATAAATTATCAGTGCTGCAGTGACAAAAAAGAAAAGAAAAATACAGAATACTGTGGGAACCGACTACTTCCTATCATTTATCTTCCAGTAACAATTATTTCAAAGAAACTCGAAAACTGGCAAAATGCCACAGTGTGTCTCAAGGAAGAAATATTGGAGCTGGGCCCCGAAGGGTGGATGTGGGGCTTGCGGAGATCAAGGAGAGGTTTCCAGGCAGAGGAGTGTGAAGAAAGGCAGGAAGACCGGGATGGGTGGGGCGCGTCAGGAATGGCCCCGGAGCGCTGAGGGGCCAGGGGATGGCAGAGTACCAGGCTCGAGGGCCGGGCAGGGTGGAGTGGGAGCACCTGCAAGGTCATGCTACGAAGTTCTGACTTCATCCTGCAGGCCGTGACCAGGCTGTTGAAGATTTTGGAGCTGAAGGATGACTTGTTGGGGTGGGGTAGGTGGAATGGAGGTTGCCTGGGAAAGAGGAACACAAGGCAGGGACCCAAAGAGGAGGCTGACACAAGCATCCAGAGGAAGAGCTGGCAATCGTTATATAAAGGGCCACCTCTTACACCTCCCGTCACCAACACGCCCGGCGCTATGAATTGGCCCCTTGCCTTGGCACATGCTATTCCCTCTGCCTGGAATTCCAACAAACTTACCAAAATTAATTGAGTCATTCGTTCATTCAACTATTTATTAAGCACCTACTCTGTGTTAAGCTCATAATCCCCACTCTCATGAAACTGATGGTTTAATGTAAGAGTCACCAAACATTTTCTGTAAAGGGCTGGAGAGCAAGTATATTAGGTTTTGCAAGTCAAGTTTCCCTCTGCAAATTCTCAACCCTGTTGTTGTAAATCAAAATCGCCCATGGACACTATGTAAATGAATGAGCCTGGTTATGTTTCAATAAAACTTTATTGATATAGACAGACACTGAGCCAAATTTGGCCCAAGGGGCCAATTTCCAACAGAAACATCACGCGAGCCACAGACATTAGCCATTAATTTAAAATTTTCTATTAGATACATTTTAAAAACTAAAATATATGGGTAATATTCATTTTAATTATGTTTTACTTAATCCAAAACATTACCATTTCAACCTGCAACCAATATAAAAAATTATAAATATTTTGCATTGTCTTTTGTACTAGACCTTTGAAATTCAGTGTGCGTTTCACACTTCACAGCCCCTCTCAGTTCAGACCCGCCACGCTTCTGTGCTCACTAGGCACACACTGGTGAGTGCAGACCCAGCAGAAGTGGGGGTTCTGCCTGGGGAGTGACAAGGACAGGAGACTATCTGGCAGGAACTGAGGGCAAGAATTACTTATGATGCAAATCCAGTTTGGCCACTTGCTTGCTGGGTAATTTGGGACATGGTTTCTAAATAATCTGGGTCTCTTTTAAGCCCAAAGTTTCAAGTGCCTTCAGCTCCCAGGTTCCTACCAGCTCGACCAGGAGGTTCTGGAATTCAGAGTTTGGGGGATGGAGTCATCAGTTTGGACTGTCTTTGCTAAAAAGCACTTTTGACAACAGTCATCTTGGAAAGATCAGGGTGAGGCCTGTGGCTACTTGGACCACTCACCCCTCCTGGGGCCTTAGAGGAGGCCTGTCAGCTGGTGAGGGGTTGGGGATATCAGACAGGGAAGGAATAAGAGAACCACCCTCCCCCACTCCCTGGGGGAGTGTACCCGTCTCCAACACACATACATGCACACACACAGCCCCGGGAGCCCAGTTGCTCCCTTCCCAATACTAAGCCAGATGTGACAGCTGTGATCTCCAGCCCATCAGGGAGCGAGACATGGGAACAGAAATAGACTCCACCTGAGTCAGAGGATGAGTCAGAACATTCTGGAGAGCTTCAGAAGGGAGCAGCAGGAGGGGCTGATGGTAGGAAAGGGAGCCAGGCCCCCAGGGGAGAGGGAGGGAGAATGGGTTGTTTTCCTAGGCATGGGGCCAGGAAAGAATGTCCTGGAAGGACTGGGGTCCTGAAGGAGGGCCTGCACTGCGGGGTGCAAAGTGGAGGGGCATTAGGGGAAGGAAGTACTTTTGGAGGGGTCAAGCAGGGAAGGGATCAGACGGAGTATGTGGATGCTACTGTGTGCACACAAGACACCTACAACACCCACAACCAGGGGTCCTCAGGAAAGACTCAGTCCCAGACCCTCTTGCTGCTACAGAAGAAGCATGTCTTGAAGCCCCAGTCTGCTAACTGAGCTGGGTGCTATTGATATTGCATGCTGAACTGGGGAAACAGAGGAAGAGGAAATGCTGGGTGTCCTATTTGACCCAGGCTGGGCCAATAGGTGGGACTATCTCCCTCTGGCAGGGTCCTACATGGTGTGTGTGACCCAGCTTAATTGAGGGATGTGGTCAGTGCTGGGGACCAGTCATGCTGCAATGTGGGGACTCTCAGAGAGCTCACCAAGCCATCAGATCCAGCAGCAGACTAGCAGAACCGGGGTTGGGGGGGTGGGTGGGGGACAGTATCAAGAGAGGAAACAGGGGCCAGCAGGTGAGGTCACCAAGGAGGGGTGAGCTCTGGGTGTCTAGACAGACCCAGCAAAGCCTCTGGAGTGTCCCCACATGATGGGTTTGATTTACCTCTTGGCCGGCACATCCACGTCTTAGAACAGGGACTAGCCTGTCCCTAATTAGTACTGATCTCCAGACTTGGGAGGGGCCCTGAAGGATGAACTGGGGCCCCAGCATGGCTAGAGAGCCTAAGGGCAGAAGTGGCTCCTCTGATGCATCTCCAATATGCCCATTCTGTGCTCCCTATGTTCACATCACCCCCACCTAACTCCTCATCTTTGTTTGGGGTCCCCAGAAAGCAGATCCCAAGACAAGAACTTTGGTTTAGGCAGCTGATTTGGGAGGTGAGCCCAGGAGGCAGGAAAAGGGAGACAAGAAAAGGAAAAAAAGGATGGAAGTGGACATCCTGAGGTCATTGCAGTAGGACACAGGGCCTGAGTGCACTGGGACCTCTGAGAAGTGTGCAGAGGACTTCCCAGAATTTCCCTTCTGAGAAACAGGAGACTGGAGGCTTTATCCACTGATTTCCAGCCTCTTTGACTGAAGACGACCCCCAAGGGAGTTCATTTCCTGCCACCTGCCCCTCTGTAGTTCGGGGCAAAGCCCACAGATAGGAATCAGGAATCTGAGTGGACACCCAGGTACCTGCCATGCCCTCCTATACCTCAAATAAAACACAAACCCCCTCCCATGGCCCCAAAGGTACCCTATGGTCTGACTTTTCCAACCTCCTCTCCCCGCCCCCGGCTCTTCACTTACCAGCCATATTGGTCTCCTCTCCATTCCCAGAAACAGCCTATCCTCAAGCCTTCACACTACCTCTTCCATCAACAGAAACTCCATGTCCACGGTCACCTGGTCGACCCCTGGTGGTTCTTCAGGTTTCAGCACAAGCATTCCCCTTATGAGAGATCTCCCCGGCCATCCTACCTGAGTCCAGCTCCCCTGTTACATTTGCTCACATCCCAGCGGCTGCTGCTAAATGTTTAACAGCTGGCTCTCAGAGAAAAACGAAAGTCCTGACTTGTTGTGTTGCCAGGTTTCATGATGTAAAGGCCCCCACCAAGGTCAGTGTCAAAGTAAAAGTATGAGGTCACCGAATGTGGAGTTGGGAAGAGAAGCAATACAGCATTGTTATAGAGTATTGCCATGGATACAACAGAAGTAAATAACTTCAAGAGCATAGATAATAGTAAAATAATTAAGAAGTGATGCATCTGGTTTTTATTTTAATATAATTTATTTAATTGTAAATTTATATAATTCAATTTTTCATAATGGCTGTGTTTAACAACCAGCTCACAAAAGTCTTGAAAATTTAAGTTGGTTTTTATGAGCTGATACGAATTAGCTCTAAAACCACTTGATATACCCATGTTCTTTCTCTCTGTGCACCCTTTAAGATCTGTAATTATTTTCTTCTTTGCCTTACTCAGTTTAGGCTAGCCCTCTAGACTGTGGCTTCCATGAGGGTGGGACCATGACTGATTTATTTTCAGCTGTGTCCCCCGAGCCCAGCATAATGCCTAGCCCACAATAGAAATTCAATAAATATTTGTTGAATGAATGTATAAATGCATGAATGCATGAATGAATGGGTGAATGAGGTCAATGGATGTCATAGGGTTGGGTACCTCTGGTTGGGGCTGCAGAGGGAACACCCACACTGATTCCCACAGGGCTTGTTGGGGTACACCCGGCAGGGTGTGGGGAACAGGACAAGCCTAGGTGTTCCAGGCAGAAGAAGCTCAGCTGTAGGAGGAGAGACAAGTCTGGAATCAATGCTGAAGGCTCTTGGGGTCTTCCAGGTGTGGTTTCTGCTGAGACTTCACCCCCTCCCCACAGCTCGGTTGTCCCGCAGGTGGCTAGGGGTCTCAGACACATCAGGAGTGAGTCGAGTTGTCTATCACAGCCCTCCAAGTGAGACTTGGCAGGGGAGAGCTGAACAGACCCAGTTTGCTCTGCTGTATCTGGGATCCCAGCCATTCATGATCCCCGTGCAGGCTCCATCCCCCACACAGGTGTGGGCGAGAACCTCCAGAGGAAGAGCAAACCCAGGAAACCCATGCCTCTGGGTTCTCCAGTGTCAGTGCCACCTTCTGCCAACCTCTCCAGCCTGGGAGACTGCTGCCCCAGTACACAGGAGATGCCTGACTTCACCTGTCTGTCTGCAGTGCCCAGCATGGCACCCTGCACAGGGAAGATGATGGCAGAGGATGCTTGCAGCGTGAATGAGCCAATGAGTAAGGTGGAGCTTCCCAGAAAAGCAAATGTGAATCAGAGACATTTCCCACTCAGGCCAGTCCCCTGCCTGGCACTGGGAAAGAGCCCAGAGATGCCAGGCCAGCTCTGCCCAGAAGTGCAATCCAGGGTAGAGGTTAAGAACCTGGCCCTCAAGTCAGTCAGCCCGGGGTCACACCCCAGCTCTGCCACTCTGTAGCTTGGGCCTTCCTCTTCTGATCTGTAAAATGGGAATAAATCACTATAGGTTTCTGAGAGGATTCAGTGAAAAGATACAAGCAAGAGGCTTGCAAATTTCCTGGAACAGCAAAAGAACTCAACAAATTAAACTCTAATTTCTAAAACACTTATGAGTTAGGTAGCATTTCCTTTGTGCCAAGAACTGTCCTAAACACCTTACCAATGTTCACTCATGTGATATCACGTTCGTATGCTATGCTGCCTCTCACTGCATTTTCTGGTTGTTTTGTTGTTGGTGGTGGTTTCGTTGGTTGGTTGGTTGGTTGGTTGGTTGGTTGGTTGGTTGGCTTGCTTTGTTTTGGGTTTGGTTTTTGCTATTATTGTTATTGTTTCAGAATTAATTTCTTCCTCTCTCTGGGCCTCAATATTCTTACCTACAAAATTGGGCACTGGATCAGATGGCCTCTACTCCAGTGTTTTTGTTGCTATCAGTCTCTGATTTCCCTTCTCTTGGTTCACACCAGCTGTTCAGAACTTTCTGCATCCCCTTGTACAGAGCGGACTCCTACAGCAGGGACCTGACCCAGGACACCAGCCTGTGTTGCCAAAAGAACATGGGAATGATGGCCCTCTTGGCCAACTGCAGGGGCTATGGACTGACACAGCCATTGTCATCTGCACCAAGGGTATATGGCTCCAACTCAGCTCTCACTGCCCATCTGAGAGAGTCCCAGGAGATTCTGAGAAGAAAATCCCACATTGCCAATTCCACTCATTCATCAGCCAACAGGTATTTACTGAGCACCGAGTCTGAACCAAGGGCTGTGTGATGCTTTGGGAACAGGAGTGGTTGGGGAACGAGGCAGTAAACAAGACAGGAAGACTGCTGCCTTCATCAAGGTTAGTCTATTGGAGAAAATAGAAAATAAGCAAGTCAACAAATAAGTAAGCAAGCTTATATCAGAAACAGCATCAAGGGTTATGGAGAGTGTAAATCAAGTTTACAGGACAGAAAGGGGCTGGGCGGGTGGTCAGGGTGGACCTCTCTGTGGAGGTGACTTAGGAGCTGAGACAGAAATGGTGACAGGAGCCAACCATGGGACAAGCTCAGAGAGGGGTGGGGGCGGGGCATTGGCTGTTACAAAAGCAGCTTGGATGGCTGGAGTTTAGGAAGCAAGGTGAAAAGCGTGGTCCAGAGCTCAAAGCATCAGGGACGGAAGAGGTAGCAGCTGGTAAGTCAACATAAGGGCTTGTATTTTCTTTTTTTGTTGTTTTGCTTGTTTGTATTTGTTTTTTATTTTATTTTAATTGTTGTTCAAATACAGTTTTCTGCCTTTTACCCCATCTCAGCCCACCCACCCCCAGCCCTCCCCACCTCCCTCCCATCTCCCCCAGCTTGTTACTGTCCATGTGTCCTTTATACTTGTTCCTATAAACCCTTCCCCTTTTCCCCTGAAATTCCCTCCCTTCTCCCCTCTAGTCACTATCAGCTTGTTCTCAATTTCAGTGTCTTTAGTTATATTTTGCTTGTTTTGTTGATTAGATTCCTGTTAAAGGTGAAATCTTCTAAGCATATTTGCCTGTGCTCTTGACCTGCTCCGGAACAGCAGGGCCCAGTGCAAAAAGCAAATGAAAGGGCCTTGTTCATAAAGCATCGAGAGTTTCAAGATGGCAACAGCAGAGACCCTTCCAAGCCTGGGGCTCCGCCTGTGGAGCCAGCCATTTCTGCACAAAACTCTGTTGGCATTAGCAAAACTTTCTTTAATTCAACAAATATGTACTGAGGGGCTGAAACATGCCAGGCAATGAGAGTATCAAAAAGTGAATGATCAACCAAGAAAGCCACCTCAACCTTAATTTCCTATTAGGTTTTCTCCACCAAACATAAGAGGCCAGAGGACTGAGGACTGACCCATCCAAGGTTCAGGCCATCCACTGAATGGATTGTACTTGATTCCTTAGTAATAATGGATGCAATTATTGTGCATTGCCAGGTGCTTGGCAAATACAGGCATTATTTCATCTAGTTCCCCCACCACCACCCATCAAAAAGAACCATGCAAGCAAGGAGATAAGAAATCACTATTTTCTGGTAAGTAGGGGAGCTGGGATTTGAACCCAGTGTGTATGGAATCCAGAGCCCTGTCTAGGTGCACAATCCTTACTCACATATACTGTGTGTTCAGGTAACTGTTCAAACTACAGATTCAGGGACAACTTTCAATAACCTTGAGAGTAACTAATGTCTATTGCATGTTTACCATATGCTAAGCTCTACACTAAGGTCTCCACAAAGATCTTCTCCTTTTTTCTTGTTA
The DNA here is from genome assembly GCA_004024845.1 of Tonatia bakeri. Taxonomy (NCBI): domain Eukaryota; kingdom Metazoa; phylum Chordata; class Mammalia; order Chiroptera; family Phyllostomidae; genus Tonatia; species Tonatia bakeri. The sequence goes on along the minus strand of PVIA01006302.1, from coordinate 70,652 downwards.
AAAAGCCTTTTTGTGCATATAGCACTATTTCCTTACTTTCCTGGTTGGGGAGACTGAGACTCAGAAAAATTAAGTAACTTGCTCAAGGCATCCCAGACAATGGAAGGTGAAGCCGGGGACCAACTCAAGCTGTGTGGGTTCCTCCCTCTATTCCCTGCTCTTCTCACTCCCCTGTGAGGCCATGCACATTCGTTGCTACTGCGGACCCCCGGTCAGCCGTCGGAAAGGCCAGATCTCAGAGGAGCAAGGAACCAGGCCCACAGAGAAGGTCTGGGGTTTGACCTGGTGTCAACATCAGGGTGGAAGATTGCTTCATGCCAGGCCCAAGAGGAACAGGAAAGTCTGACTTCTCCCCTAAGCATGGGAAAGAGTGCCTTGGCTAAAAAAAGCGAGGCCAGAACCATGTCAGGGCCCTTTCTGCTGCAGCCTGTCCCTTTGTCTTGGCCCTTTGGCCAATGGAGAGGGCAATCTTGAAAGAGGAAGACTCACTCACTGTTGGTTATCTGACCAAGGATCTGAAGGACTTCCCTAAAGAAAAGCGCCAAGCAGGAAGGTTCTGGGGCCAGGCGTGGCCTGGGAAGGCTTAGCTCCTGCTTTGTCTTGCAACCCTGCAGGGACCCTCAAGTCAGAACTTGAAGCCTCACCACTGCCCAGAAGGAACCACTGGAGGGGGGCAGGGGCCCACAGAGACCTCCCCAGTGTGGCCCTTGTCCAGGACCACAGCAAAGTCACCCAACCATGGACATAGCGGCACAGGTTCGGGGGCCTGTTTGTTTCCATTTCTGCTCTGGTGGGAAGAACCCCAGGCCAAGCAGAAGTTGAGTCTGAGAGAACTCAGTGGGGGTCCCACAACGCCATCCATGGGGCCTGGGCAAGTGTGCTCACCACATTGTGTCTGGTCACCCTCATTTTCCCAAATTAAACAGGTTATATTAAGGAAGAGATCAAGGTAACAAGAAAATGCATTTCTCGGTCTCGGTGAGGTTGCAGAAGCAGAAAAGCACCTGAGATCCATGGTGAGGGGTCAGCTCAAGGGTGCAAAATTATAACCCAGCATCCAGCTGAACTTCTGAACCTGAGTCCGGATTTCAGAAAGAAAGGACCACTTGTCTTTCCCCCATTCTCACATTCCTCAAGCTGATTTGTCTTGCATCTCTCGTGTAAATCTATTTTGAGCCCTGGATTGCTAAGAACATCTCCCTGTTCCTTTTATGACGAGGTCTTCAAAATTCTTAAGTTCCAATTTTCTGGCTTCAAAAGCTTATAAAGCCACTTCTGTTTTGGAGACGGCCAATTTCCCTAATCTTTATAAGGAGTATTTTTGTTTGCCTGTTTGTTTGTTTTGTCTTCCTCAATGTGTATAGTAGAAAAATAAATTATCCTTATGAGTGAAATATTTTGGGTCCAAAACCGTGGGAGCCCTTTTAATTTTTTTTCTTGAAATGTAAGTCCTTCCATTTTGCATACTCAATAAAGTTATCCTAAAGTATTTTTTCAAGTTGTCACTTTATGGCCCTGGCCAGGAGGCTCAGCTGGTTGGAGTGTCATCTGATACACCAAAAATTTGCGGGTTTGATTCCCAGTCAGGGCATGTACCTAGGTTGCAGGTTCGATTCCCCAGTTAGGGCACATACAGGAGGCAACTGATTGATGTTTCTCTCTCACATCAATGTCTGTCTGTCTGTCTCTCTCTCTCTCCCACCCTTCTTCTCTCTCTTTTTGCCTTCCTCTCTCTAAAAATCAATAGAAACATATCCTTGTGGTGAGATTTAAAAATAAAGTCATCACTTATGGAGCATTTAGAGCCCTATTTAAAAATTAACTTATGTAATCCTTAAAAAACTCCTTATCAGAAAGTGAGTGGCATGGTCAAGAGTATTGGATGTAAAGTCAGGCTGTCTGAGTTTTCTATTTAGAATTGGAGCCTCTCTGGCAGGTGACCTAGAACACTTCACTCAAGTACTCCGAGCCTCGTTCTCCTCCATGACATGGGGGTGGCAATGGCAATGACCTCACTGTGGCTGTGAAGATTAGATTTGATAACACAAAACACACTGCACCTGGCACATACTAGGGGCTCTACAAAGGCTGACTTTTACCATGAATCTCCTTTTCCTTTTAAGGAAACTGGAGCTTCAAGAAGCCAAGTGACTTGACTCACATCATACAGCTAGAAATGATGGAGTGAAGATTCCAACCCAATCTTTCTAAACCCAAAGTCCACACCCATAACTATCAGAGTGTGGCATCTGCCGGGCAAGGAGTGAGCAGTGAATTAACACCTAGCACGGGAAATAGAACAAAAGCTAAAGGACGGCTTCAAGCAGCACCCCCACACAGGCCTTGGGATCAGTGAGCTTTAGCCTTTCTGCACAGACCAGGCTTAATGTTCCAGAAACCACACCGGCCCAGCAGGCTGAATACAATACTGGAAAGGCACCCTCTGAATTCAGCTCCACGCTGCTTCATGCAGCAACATCAGGGAGAACAGAATTAGGAAATTAAATCTACTTGCTGTCCCTGACAGAGACAGATAAGAAATCAGATATGTAGAGAGCCACTGACGTATTATTTTCTTGTGCACAAGTGTGCGACGACGTGCCCGTACAGAAGTAAATGAGCTGCAAGGGCTGAGGGTGTCAGGGAGGGTTTCCTGGAGGAGTTAACATGGGAACAATCTTGAAGAATTACTAGGGATTGTCACGTTAAAAAATAAATAAAATGAGGCCCGCACCAGCAAACTCAGAGGGGTCTGAGGAGTGGGCTGGGACGTGGTGAAGGAAGATCCCATCAATTATATCTTTGCTTCCTCATTCATTTGCGGAAACTAATGAACCCCATGTAGATGCCAAGCCTTGTGCTAACTAATGGGAACGTGAAGCTTCGTCTAGCCTCCGGCGGCTCCCAGTGCAACCCCTGAACAGAACATCACAGTGACAAGAATGCTTCTGATGCACGAGGGTGAGGAGAAGAGATTAAATCTCCCTGCAAATGGGAAAAGAGGGTGGATTCTGAGTTCCTTTCTGGAGCCGGAAGGCGCAGCGCTCTGTGACTGATTGTCTTGCGGGGATGGGGGAGACTCAGGCCTCCCGCTCGGGAGACCTAGGAGAGGGAAGGAGAGAGGGGAAACACGGCTGCGAAACTCATAGCAACGCAGCTCCAGAATCAGCCCTCTAGATGTGTGAGCCTAAGAATTAGACCGCAAACTCTCTGAGGGCGAGACTTAGGAAGGTCAAGGGGATCAAAGAGACGATGATAAGAGAAGACCGAACGGTGGGCGGTGAGCACCCAATGCAATATATGGACGATGCATTATAGAATTGTCTGCTTGAGACTCACATAATCTTATTCACCAATGTCACCACAACAAATTTAATCAAAATAATAATATTTTAAAGATTGCAGCACCCTGGAGGCCCTGCCTGCCTCCCCACCTACGAGACCTAACGCCATTCTAGGTATACAATAGACTCTCGGTCAGCACTTGATGACTTGGCTTGTCCCACCCAGCCTGGACTTACTCTGCAGAACCGTCCAGAGTGTGGGAGGCCAGGTTCGCCAACGGGCCTTCAGCCACGCCCCACCTGAGTCCTGACTCCAGAAGCTTCCGTGCATCACAAAAAGACACAAAACTGTTTCTCTTTTCAAAAACCGAAATGCTCCCAAGATTGAACGTGCGGATGCTCGCGCAGCTATAATCTCAGCGAACATCTGCCACCTTTGTGTGCGGCAAACGCAGTCTCGCTCAAACAGTGCCTTTGATTTCAGGGAAAGACAAATCAGGCTGCACGGTTTTGTTCTGAATGCGTCTCATCAACAGGAGGAAATTTTCGGCAGCTTGGAATTATGAATGTATGAGAAACGGACTTTTTTTTTGAACAAAGAGTTCACGATAAAGAGTCGACGAGGGTCCTGAAAGAGATGAAACCGGTTTTCTATTCCTGTCCCTTTCCCTTCCCTGCCCCGTCTTTTTCTAGATTCTCTGAGGTCTCTCTCTGGAGCCCAGTCTCAGCTGCATTGCCGTTTTCAGATCCGAGGAGGTGGCCGCTCTTCTTGCCTCGGAGGATTGGGTCAGGCTTGGCAGTGGCCTGAGTCCCCTCTCCACATAGAGTCAGCTATAGAGTCAGCCACAGGTTCTCCTCTCCTGGTGTTGGGGTGTGTTTTGTAAATAATCAAAACTGAGAGATGTCTGTAGTGCAGGGGTGTGTCTGAGATACAACCCCTCACATCCATGGCCTTGTATAAGCGTTGATGGAACCACCCGCAAAGCAGCAGGAGTGGAGAAGCAGGCTCAGGCAGGAGTGTCAGGCTGCCCTGCCATCAAGTCCACTCCTGGCTGCTTTTAGCTGGGTGGCCCTGAGTGGGCACCTCAGACTTGCTGGGCCTCAGGCTTGCTGTCCACAGAACAGGTAACTGTAAAGCCCCCCCACCCCCAGAATCCAGTGGGTGAAAGCGTGTACAGCTGATGTGCAAGCAACCAAATGACATGAAGATGAAGGGGACCCACCCTCTGTTTTATCTGGGACAGACAGGTTTCCAGAGATGTGGGTCTTTCAGTGCAAAACCAGGGGAGTCCAGGACAAACCAGGACTGTGGGTCAACCTATGTGTCTTCGAATATAACACAGCCCCACAGTCACAAGGATAAGGACTAAGGTCATCAAGAGTGTGAAGTGAATGTTCTGGAAAAATATACACTGACTGATGCATTAAGCAGATATTCTGAGAACTTTATGACAGGGTTAATCCAGAAGCTTTCAAATTGTAATTTAGTCCCATATCAGCACACAAGGTTTAGTTAAGCTCCTATAATAATGACAACATACATTTCCCAGAGTCGTTTTAGCTTTATATCTATTTCACAAACATCTGCACCGCTTCACGTTGCTGTCTAACAGGCTGCCCAAAGGCTTAGTGGTTCAAAACAACAGCCATGTGTGTATCTCGTGATTCTGTGGGTAGCAGCTTGAGCTGGGCTCGGCTGGGCAGCTCTTCTAGGCTGAGCCCACACAGGGATCGTCAGTCAGCTGCTGGGCCGCTGGGCGCTGGCTGGTCCAGGCTGGCCTCGGCGGGATGGTTAGTTTGGGCTCCACACAGGATCTCAACACCCAGCAGGCTATCTTCGCTGGTATGATGGCCAGGCAGATTTCTGAAAGAGCATCACAGCCCACAAAGCTCAAGTCGAACCCAGTACACTACCACTCCACCATTTTCTCTTGGCTAAAGCAAGTCACAGCCCAGCGCAGGTTCAAGGGGAGGGGAAACAGACTCCAACTTTTGATAGCAGGAGCCACAAAGATACACTTCAAAGGAGAAAAGAACTAGGAGGGGTGGGAAACGATTTACAGCAACATCTTTCTGATTTATTTCATAAAACATAGAAACAAAGGACTTTACTAATTATAACTATCTATTGTCACATTACTACCATGCTCCTGGTCATTTAAAACAGAAACCTTCGAATTCTCCAAGTCTGTTTCTCTTAGTCCCTCTGCACCCAACTAGTCACCACACCCTGCCACCTCTGTCTTCTAAACATCCCCCACCTTGCCCCTTGTCTCTGTCCCCAAGACCAGGCCTGAGTCCAGGAGCTGGCCCTCATGACCTAGGATTATGGTCGCAGGCTTCTAATTCTGCTCCCTGCTCCCAAGCCTCACCCTCTCTGGTCCATTCTCCTCACTGACACTAGGGTGATCTGTCTAAAGAGCACACTTGGGCATGTCACTCCTCTGCTCTAAAGCTTGCTGTAACTCCTCTGTGCTGCCAGGTCCCATCTGCAAAAGGCTTCCTTCTCTCGTCTTCCAACATCCCACCGCCACCTCACCACAACAAGAGTAGATTCAAAACTATTTGGCTTTTCCAAGCAAATCATGCCTTTACATGCTTTTAAAAATGTAGTTCCATCTTCCAGGAATGTTTCTTAAAACCTAGGTGTTTATTACCAGTTCAGCCTAGATTGCAAACCCGCCTGCAGGAGTGGCCATTTGTCCATGTTTCTGTCTCTGTCATTGAGTCTTCCCAATGATAACACAAATCACTGATTGGTTGTGTTAGTCAGGGCTCTCCAAAGAAACAGAACCAATAGGAGATATGTATGTATATGTACATGGAGTTGACTCATATGATTATGGAGGCAGCCGTGTCTCAAGATCTGCAGAATGAGTCAGCGAGCTGGGGATCCAGGAGAGGCAATGATTAGTTCCAGTGGGAGTCCAAATGCCTGAGACCCAGGAGGGGTGATGATATAATTTCCATCGGAAAACCAGCAGGCTCAAAACCCAGGGGAAAGCAGTGTTTCGGTTTGAGTCCACAGGCAGGGAAAAAGCCAAGGCCCCAGTTCACAGGCAGTGAGGCAGAAAAGAATTCTCTCTTAATAAGGGAAAGGTCAATTTTTTTGTTCTGTTCAGGCCTTCAACTGATTGGATGAGGCCCACCCAGAACAGATTAAGGAGAGCAATCTGCTCTACACAATCTACCAATTTAAATGACAGTCTTATCCAAAACACTCTTACAGAAACACCCAAAAGAATGTTTGACCAAGTCTCTGGGCACCGTGTGGCCCAGCGAACCTGACACATAAAATTAACCATCATCTAGTCGATGATTTAGTTGGTGAAAAACAGCACAAATAAAATGATGCTAAAAGGTAAGATAAAAGGACTCACAGTTGCTTAATAGAAAGAAATATTCTTCTCATCCTTCTTAGTTTTGGAAAATACCTATAGTGGTACCCATGGTGAGCAAAGGAAGACAGAATTAATTACAGTGCCCCTCTGGGTGTGGGACATTTGTCACCCCCACTGAGGCTACCTCCTAAGCACACGTGCTGCTGCCGTCTCCACTGCCCATTGAGTCCAGACAACCATTACCTCTCCCTGGACAACCACGGTTGTCTCCTTACCGGTCTCCCCACATTTGCACAGACTCCCTTCATTCTCTCCCCAGCAGCCAGAAAGATCTATTCAAACAGTACATCAAGTCGTATCCCACTGCTTCTACAACCCTTCCCACTTTTCTCAGAAGGGAAGCCAGATCCTACCTTAGCCTGCAAGGCCCCACACAGTCAGCCACCGTTCTCCTGTCCAGCCTAGCTTGGACCCAGTGGCCCTTCAACTCCCATGTTCTCACCCCCGTGAAGAGTTTAATTCCAATTCTCCACAGAGACTTTGCACATGATGTCCCCTTCATCTGGAGCACTCTCTCATTATCAGCTGTATTCTATCCATTCTTCAGATCTCTGCTCACTTTTCCTTCTTCAGAGAAATATTCCTTGACCGCCCAGTCTAGGTCAAGTTCTCATAGAACTGTGTTTTTCTCCTGAGCACTTATATCCAGTATAAGTGTGGATTCACGGATGTGACTATATGACTGTCATCTCTCTCTCCCACCAAGATGTAAACTCTGGAGGGCAGGAATTTTTTATCCTGCATTATACCTCTAGTGCTTAGTATAATGCTTGGCTCAGAGTAAAAGCTCAAACCACTGGAGGAAGTAATTAATTAATGAGGAATAGCTATTCAATGAAGTTGGTCTCACTTTCCATTAGCTGGGCGACGTCCTGTGTTTAGCAGTCCTCGGGGGAGATGGGACAACTGGATGAACTAGGAGGGAAAATGGAGGAAAAACAGAGTTTTGAAAGATTCAGAACCTTATGCTAAAATCAGCCATTGTTTCCCTATAACGTGTGAGGGTCCCTTGTCGCTTGCCTATTTCTGCACCAAGAAAGTGTATAACTACTCCCCACTTCTTCTAATTGGAGAGCACACTTACTTTCTCTCTTTGGGAATGTTAGATTTTGTAGAAATTGGTGGAGGTGGGCAACAAGGAGAAAGAACATGGGCTGGGTTTGCCACTGTCACTATGCCAAAAGGAAGAGACCTGCTAACATTTAAAGGATGTCCCCAGCTGCCCAATTTACTCATCATTCCTAAGAAAGAACACACACACACACACATTTACTTTCAGAAAGAAAGTAAACCAATGTCAAACCACTGGGTCAAATGACCTTGAATGACCTATCAGTCAGTTGATGTACACTCAGCTTTCACGATGCACCAAGCACTCTGCTAGGTGTTGATATCACAGCAATGAATGACTCATTGGGTGCAAGGACCTACAAATGGAAGCTGAGAGGGAAGTTCAAAGCCTGGGCTGCACAGAGAGGGGACACTAGCCTGGCCTGAGAGGTAGGCAGAGACTTGACAGAGGAACTGAGAGTGAAGCTGCAGCAGATCACGCCCCCCCTCCAAGCTTTGGCTTGCTCATACATAGAATGGAAATGAGTCCCACCTCCCAGGGTGGCTGAGTGATTAACTTAAATAACAATAATGCTGGCTAACATCAGTGAGCATTTACTCTGGGCCAGCTGCTGGGCTAAGCACATCTTGTGCCCCAGCTGGTTAAACCTTCATCACAGCTCTAGAAAGTAGGTACAAATGTTATCCCCATTTTACCAATGAGTAAAGTGAGGTTTAGGGAGATGAGAACACCTACCCAAGCCTCTGGTGACTCAGGTCTGTCTGGCACCAGGCAATGAGGCAGGGCACTCTGCCACCTCCCTAATGTGACCATGAAAAGCAGTCGACCCCAAGTAAACCATCAGTGAGTTTCAGTTCCCTTTCTTCCCTTGCCCGCTCCTCTTCTTTTCTTCATGGAGGAGAAACAACAACAAAGACCCCAGAGTTATTCACTGGTTTCTCCAGATTCCAAGAAGCCAGTTTATCTGTGTAAATATAGTTTTTGAAAGGGCTTAGAAAGAAGAAACCAGAATATTGAGAATTATTCCCACCCTAAGAACAATAAACTAAATTTTTGAGTCCATTTGTGACCTCAACCCTTACCCAGGGGAGGTCCTGGGCAAGAACACTCCAGGCTCTGCTGCCCCTGGGTTGAGAGGTCATGGAGTTTGAGGCCTGGTTGCCAAAGCATTCCAATGATGCAGTCCAAAAATTAGTCAAGCCCCCAAGGTGCTCGGAGTCAGACTTCCCCTCAGTCTCCTGTGGCTCGTGTTCTAGAAGATGTAGCTGCAGCTGCTGCTCTGCTGGCCGCTCTGAAGGACTTGACACCATCCGTCCACCAATGCATCACCCCACTGGCCTGGCCCTGCCTTCCCCTCTTGACCTATGCCCAGCCCTTTTACTGTGTCCCAAGGTTTGACCTCATAAAAAATATATGCATTCACCCATTTGATTTATTCATTCCCTCTTTATCAGGCGCCTACTATGTGCCAGGTCTCTGTCCATGCATTTGTCAACTCCCCATTGTGCCAATTTTCTAAGTATGTTTGCAGATAAAATCAGAGGAGGTGACCTGACTTCTGGCCAGTTGCCACATGGTTCATTTGGCTGAGAGCATGTGCAGCCAGCTGTTCAGCCAGCCTCCTCCCTGCACTTGATTCCAAAGTTGCAGAGGTCAGACTGTGGGAGTGTGATGCTGAAGTTATTGGGATGGTTTCCCTGCCTTCTCTAGTCAGCTCAGCTGAGAACACTCAAGATCAAACCCCCAGTTCAATCCAAGCACCCCTGAGAGACTCTCCCCTCAGCGTATAGGGGCTGCTCTCTTGCAGTGGCAGCAAGACTTAGGGGTTACTGGGCCAGTCCTCAAGCCATGCTCCTTGTTCTGACCTACATGCTAAGCTGGTCTGATCTTTTAGTTCCCAACAAAGTAATCAAGTGCACAGGCTTTAGAGTTGGCCAAACTTGGGATCACTGCCTAGCTCTGGCACTTTCTAGCTTGGTAAACTTAGGCAAATTTCTTCATGTATCTAATGTGCAGCCTCCCATCTATAAAAAGGGGATGTTAATAATAATGCAGCACCTGCTTCATAGTGTTGGTTTGATGACTACATGAGATAATGCACGCAAAGGGTTTAACCCAAAGTTTCTCAACCTCGTCACCATGACATCTCAAGCTAGAAAATTATTTGTTGTGTGGGGTGTCCTGTGCCTTACAGGGTATTTACCAGAATTCCTAGCCTCCACCCACTAGATGACAGTAGCACACCTCTCCTTTAGTTGTGACAACTAAAAGTACCTCTAGACATTGCAAAAGTCCCCCAACAGAATTCCTGGTTGAGAACCACAGGGCAAACCCAGTGCCTGGAAAATGTTCTCAGTTAATGTTAACCATAGTGTTTGCTGGCCACTGGAACCCATCCTGCTTGGATTATCTCTGGCTCTTGTCCGGGTCTTGCCAGTGCCACCCCCTGTGAGTTACCCCTGACCCCAGTTTTCTGTGTATTAGCAGGACCCTGATTCAAGATACCTGAAATTAAGGTACTGTTTGAAGCCTGGCAATGCCCAAAAATGGGGCTGCTATGACATACTGAACAGCTTAAGACCTGTCCCCCTGGGAATATCACAAACAAAAAAAAATTAGGGAGAGGGTAGAATCAAGAGGAGAATTTCCTGAGGCAATGTGAATCTAGAAAAAAAATGGGAACCAAGAAGGTTTGAGCATACTAAGAAGATGATAGCATTCAACCAATGCAATAAGACATGAAAAGAAACAGAGATCATGATGCATTGTTAATACAATCAATGTGGGGCCCAGAACCCATTTACTATAGACCTGTTCTGAAATTAATGTGTCTATGGATATAAAAATGCCTAATCCATGACCTGGTGCATTGCAGATCCTCAATAAAGGTCCTCTGAAACTGTCATTCAGTTTAACTCATTCTTTTTTGTCAGGGAGAATGCTCTGTCAGAGAATTGGCTCAGTGTCCCATAATGTCAGAGTTAAGAGGGATCACCTGAGCCAACATGACTTGACTCTTTAATTTTACAGCTGAAGACCATTACACAGAGAGAAGGAAGTGGATTGTGCAGAATTAGGGTAAATGGGAAAAAAAACCTAGAAATGAAAGCAGGTGTTCCAGACGCTACCGGCGACTACAATACATACAGACGTAGGCTCTACACTGACTCACCCTGAGCCTAGCACTCAGGTTAGCTGGTATCAGACTCAGCGGCTGGAAGGGACATAAGCAGGTGCATTCGGCCAAGGCCACACTCTAACCTCTGGCCTTTGAACACCCCAAAACTATCATCCTGAGCCCTCTTAATTCTGTTCCCCTGTGCTCCTGGTCTCACTTCCATTTTTATGTGTCTTTCTTCTCCCTACCTTCCTCCCACAAAGCCTAATCAAGCCTTATCAGTGCCATCTGATCCCATGAGATAACCTGACTTTTCAGTATTTGGTTTACTGTCTCCTCCCTGGCAACAACTAGCTCATATTGAGTGTTCAATATGTACTAAGAATTTTATATGCAATACCTACCCATACAACGAGGGTCAATACTATTATCTCCATTTTACAGGTAAAGAAACTGAGACTCAGACAGTTTCACCTGTGGGAAAGGAGAGCTAGAGTGTTAATGAGGATAGAATTAATGAGGAATGCTAAAAGATTAAAGCACTAGCTTTGGGGAACATGATGTCCTGGAATAATAGGCGGAGGTGGTTAAATTCCTGGAGAGAGTAACTAGATTAGTCTGAAGGCCAGAGGGTGGTGGAGGCTGGTAACTGCTTTCTGGGAAGAGAGCCTATCTCCCAGAATTGTGCTTATTCGTTCATGTCTGGTAAAGAAAGATTCACTGAGGAGTGAGGAGGTAGTGGAGCTGGAAGTCCTGGTCAGTGGGATTCACAGCCAGGCAGCATCTCTCTGCTGCCTCCAGCCTGCATCCTGGACGCCCACATCGCATTCAGAGGCAAGGCCTGTGCCATAACCAGGACACATGTGAATTTGGCCCCACCAAATCATAGGCAGGGTGGAGATTACAGGTCTCCACCTGTCTTGACGGTGGACCTCCAGCTCCTGACCCACTTCTGACTAACCCATCTGTGCAGTTGTCCAAGCCTATGACCCACTTCCCACAGGGCTCCTCCCCAGACAAGCTTCCCTGTGGACCTTCTCTGTGTTCCTGTGTTCCTGAGTTCCTGCAGCCTGCAGGCACCAGCACCACCCGTTCTGGACAGCTCCACCCAGACTTCACCTGGGTGTTGTCCTAGTCTCCACCCTCTCCTTTCCCCTCTCAGTCCAAGTCTTCTAGCTCTGTCTGCTCTGGCCCAGAAACACAGCTCTCTCACGTAGGACTTTACGGCTGTTCTAACCGATCCAATTTCTCCCCCTCTGACATGCAAATCTGTTCATATCAGGTTGCTGCTTAAACACCTGCTATGGATTCCCTTTTCCTCTAGGATAAATCCTGAGACCAGAGGTTGTGTGTCCCACCCTAAGGCAATCAGTCTAGAATCAGTCTAGAATCAATCAGTCCAGAATTTCCTCTACCTGGTGAGTCTAGAGAAGATGGGCTTAAGTTAAGCACTAAGACTTTCAAACATTTGGTCCCATGCACAGTAGCCCTTAGATCTTAGAGCCTCACATTTTAAAGAGAGCTCAAATCAACTCCCTACCATCACAAACTCAGTATTTCCTTGACTCCTACCAGTGACAGAGAGAACTCACAACTCCATGAAGCAACTAATTCTGTTGCATGAAGAACTTTCTTCTTACAGGGTCTTAGAGTCTTACACTTGTGTTACACCCAAAAGCTGATGACTTTCCACCCACTGCAGACACCCCTCTGCAACAAGCCAACAAGTAACCTGATTAACTCCCTTGAAATACCCATGCTTTGATGTAATTGTGGTTTTTAATCCAAATGCAGGACTTTGTCTCTTTCCCAAATAAATATCTTCTACCATATGAAATACATTTGGATTCTGAATTGTACCATCAATATGATACTCCAACTAGCTTTTTCCAATCAAGGGTTTGATTTGCTTGCCTAAGAGTACAAGCTTTAGAGTCAGACTGCCCAAGTTAAAATACCATCTCTGCCACCTACAAGCTGTGGGACTTTGGTTGAGCGACTCGTTTTCTCTGATCCTAAGTTTCCCCATCTGCAAAGGTGAGACCTACCTTGCAAGGATCGTTTATTATAAGAATTAAATAAGATAATGTATATCAACAGCTAAGCATGGTGTCCGGTCTAAGTAAATGTTCCATAAATGTTACCTCTTATTGTTCTAAGTAATACCTTTATCTATGATGTCAGTGGTGGATTTCAAATATTTTTCCTAGAATCCCAATATTTAAAACAGAGGAAAGCAATATTGCTCTGGTGGCAGCATGGGTGGGTCTCACAGAGTCCGAATACCTCTGCCTGTCCCCTTCCTACTCACCTTCTTTGTAGCCTCTGAGACATTCTGGAATCTTACGCCTCTACCCAGTCTACCTGGAAAACTATTAATCCACATCATTAATAAATGCTCCAGTAGGGAAGGCCAATTGCAGAGATACATGGGACGTGTATTAGTATCTATTGCTTCTGTACCAAACTCAGGGCTTAAACAACACACATGTATTATCTTACAGTTCTGTAAGTAAAACATTCAGAAACTACCTCACTGGGCTAAAACCAAGATGTTAACAGGGCTATCTTCCTTCTGAAGGCCCTAGGGGAGAATCCATGCCCTTGCTTTATCCAACGTCTAGAGGTTACCACCTTCCTTGGCTCTTGGGCTCCTTCCTCCATCTTCAAAACCAGCAATGTTAAGAGCCCATGAGATTATGTGGTCCTGCCCAGCTTATCCAAGAAAAGTTCCCTATGTTGGGGACAGTCCATTATCAGCCTTAATTCCATCTGCAACCTTAATTTCCCTTTACCATATAACTGAACATATTTACAGTTTCCAAGAATTAGGATGTGGACATCTCTGGAGGACCATTATTCTGCCAGCTACAGCTTGTCACTAGAGACCCCTCTGGAAACCAGCCTAGATAAATTACTCAGCATTTGGGGATCTAAACGTCCTATCCACTTTAGTACAATATCAGCAACCCACTATTTTTACATGTGAATCTTGAACAAATGCCTGTTACAATCAAGATACAATGTCTGTGGCATTACCCAGACTTACCAGATACAGCTACCCTCTCAAGGTTATTAGTTACAAGCTAGAGAACCTGGCTCTGGCTGATTTAGGAATAGAAAGCCTTTGTTAAAAGGTTATTATAAAGTTCAAAACACCTCTAAAAAGATGGAGAAAACTGGTCATACATCAAATAGCCAAGAACAGCCTGCCAAATCCTACATCTGGACAGAAGTTGTTGTTACTGCCCCCCCAGTGCCATTGGCCTGGACACAGGAGTCTTCCATGAGTGTTGTGGCCACCAATGCCCCTGAAAACTCAATCAGCAGAGCTGATTCTACCTGCCAGCTCTGCTTCTCGACATTTCTCAAACCCAACTTCAAGTCAGGGGTGACTGACTCTGGTTGGCCAAACCTAGAGCATCTGCCAGTGTACTACCCGCAAGGGAGGTTGGGAAATTGAGCATGTGGCATCTTCAGTGTTATGGTGAAAGAAAGGTTCCACATCTCCCCAAGATCCATACCTGAAATAATTTCTCCATATCAGTCCAAAAGGTGGGGAGATAAAAATAATAATAACAAACACCCACAGCACTAATCTAGAAATCTTATTTTTCAAAAGAGAAATGTTGATGTTTTGGAATTACTAGTTCTTAGTGAACTCTGGTGCCCCCAAACCAATTCCTACTTCCTCTTCCAAATGGAAATAACCCATAAACCCTTTAAATAAGCATTTCTAGTTCACTGGCAAAGGCTGATCTTCAGTCCATCGTTTTGAGAACCCAGGTTTGGAAAATCAAGACAAGACGTGCCCCTCCCCAGTCTTCTGGCTTCTCTCTCTCTCTCCACAGTTCTTCAAAAACACTGACAAGAGACTTCTGCAAGTCCTTCTGGTACCCGGGGTGATAATTCATGTGTGATTGGACACTTGGATTAAGAGCAGTGAGGTGCACCTTCTGCCTTTCCTTTATCTTGAGTTCCAGTCTTTCCAGATTAAAGGCTTTGGCCTGGATGTGCTGGGCAGCTCTCCCAATTCTCTCTGGTAGCTGTCAGCATTGCACCGCCATCACCATGCCATGGACTCCCCTTCCTCCCCCACCACCGGTCTCCAAACAGCACAAAAAAAAAACCCTCTCATTTATATTTTCAGGGGTGTTTCAAAGCCTTAGCTCCTATCGCATTAAGCCTTTTTGACACAGCTCTTGCGAATGTGGGTCACCTCCCCAGGACGCTGGCTGTGTGCTCTTTCTCAGTATTTGTGTTTTTAAAACGCAAGCCCATCAGAGGTGACGCTATGAAGTCACACTGCTTTCCACTTCAGCATAGTGGGATTATACAGTGGAAGGAGCATGGATGCTGGGCTCAGAGTCACAGGGGCTGGAACTTCAATGAAATCCTTCACCAGCAGTGTGAGCTTTATCTCTAAAGCGAGGGTAGTAGTACCTACTCACTCTCACAGAGCTGCACAGCTGGGTAAGTACCTTTGGGTCAGCAACTTACAGACATGATTTCATTTGAGTTTCTATGGGACATTTTCCCTTCAGTGAATGAACATAGTTTTGTCTGTCAGTTCTGGCTATCGCATTGCTTAAAAACAGATGGGCAGGCATCCACCACATTTGGAGAGTTCTTCGACGTAATCCAACATAAAATATAGGCTATGTGGCATGTGTAGTGTTCCCTTTGGGGAGCCAGGGACATTTCAAAATATACATAAAGGCATCCTCCAGAGCAGAGCCATCCAGGAAGTATGGGGCCCTAGACAAATTGTTTCTGTGAGGTTCTGACAAACAATCAATTTAGCTTTAAAATATATTATAAAATTCACGGGCCTGTGCAAGATATAGTAATTAATCAATGAAGACTTAGAATAATGCGTAAAGAAGAGGTAATTATGTACTTGTGTACTGTCTAACAGTGCACATGGAGATTTTTCTTAGGATGCAGGCAAAATTTCTTTCTGATCATGTCCAAGCACCCACTATCTCTGTGTGTACTTTATTGTCAAATGCACCATTTTTGGTGAATTTTATATCTCCCACCTTAAGAAAGAAAAAGTAGCGATGCTGTATTTACCCCCAATGCTATGGCATTCTAGAACATGCATGTTTGGAAAGAGTAAAGATCTTTGTGTCCATGCAGTTCCCTCACAGCACTTTTCAATGCTGGTTACCTCATTACTCACATGCTGCCTCATCCACTGTGCCACCTCTGAATGAATACTGGCTTCCAGTGACTCAGCTCCATTGATGAAAGCCACGGATGCAAGCCTTACCCAGAATATGTAGGAAAATGTGAATGGTAATTTATTTTCCAGTTAAGTCAAATTTACACTCAAAACTGCATAATCTACACATGGCAAAACAAATCTTCACATTCTAACTAGAACTCTTTCAGCCATAATCACCACGTTCCTAGAATGTGACCTCCTTCAATGTTGACCACAGGATGGCCTTCCACTCACAGGTACCGATGGGGAGCACGGATGAAGAGCCCATGGGAAAAGAAGAAGAGTGGTCCCATTCACACAAGGAATGCCCATCCTTTGTCCACATGGCGTAAGAGCAACCCAGAGGAGCTCATCACACATGTATCAGATGCAAGAAGGTCAGCAGGAAGAAGTCTCACTGGCCATCTCAAAGCATCTCTGCGGGCTGTTCAGGGGATGTGATAACCACCCTGGGACCAGCAGCGAGGGTTGCACAGAGGTTGGGGGAAAGTGAGAAGGTGTGAGGCTTGGGAGGTCAACAGGGATCAAAGGACAGCAGGGTCAAGTAGAAAAGTATTGAGAGGATAGACGAACCAAGTAGCAAGATCAAGATAAGGAAAGGCACAGAGCTTTGTGAAAAGAAGTTGCACCCAGGAAACATCAGGTGGTCTCTTGTGGCTGTACTCATGTGTCCAGCTGGGAAATCTGAACTTTGCTCTATAAGCCATGAGCATCTCATGTAGTGTCTCAAGCAGGAGAGAGACATGACCAGACTAGGATTTTAGGAAAATCGCCATAGTAGCAAAAGAAAAGTCAATCTGAAAGAGAGATTGGTGGATGAGAAACCAAGTAGGAAGAGGTGGTTTTCATTACCCAGTAAGAGAGGAAGAGAGTCAGAAGTGAACTTAAGTAAGGAGTTGTTGGGTAGGAGAGAACAGGGTGTTCTGAACACGTTTCAGGGGCCAAACAGGCGAGTCGTGTGATGGACGGATGTAGGAATGAGTGTAGGGGAGGGGCCCAGAAGGACTGCCAGGTCCTAACTTTGGTGACTGTGTGGAGAACGGTGTCATTCCTGAAACTTGGAATAGAGGATAAAGAGCAAGTTGGGCAGGAAAGAAGATTCATTCAGGCTGGGACTTGTCAAGTTAAAGGAGAATATGGAAGAAGAGGCTCCCAGAAGACAGGGCACACATTCTCCAAAGTCAGCAGTGAAGTGTGGCCTAGAGGGAGTCTTGGCTGAATGGAAACCCATAGAGAGCATTCTGGAATGAGATGGGAACTCAGAAGAGAATCTGGGAAACACTGAAATTTAAGTAAGTATTCTGAAGGAAAAATCAAGAGTTATAATGCAGGAACAAAAGTCTGTCTTCCAAGTATTGGAAGCCACACCCTGTTCCTTGGACAAGTTTTCACAAAGAACAATCCCCATATACCCTGATTCTCTCTTTTATTTTCCAATGGTAGTAAAAGCACAATCTGCATCCTCATCACATGTACAACATCCGTGTACACAATTTCTCTAGAGCTTAACAAATGTGCTCTCTTGACTCAACAAACACCAACACGGGCAGTGGGCTCACCAGAGGCTGGCTTCAAGAAATCGGTGAATGGTGTTGATAGACTGGTCATGAGTGCTGATCAGTCATGGTCACCAGCCCTGTAGGGGGTGAGTCTAGGAGCTGGAGCTTAGACTCCCTAGACAGATAAGGGTGGGAGGCTCTTAGATTTACTTTGGTCTTCTGCATTTTCAGGTGGAGAAACTGAGGCCAACAAATTGGAAAGATTTACTAAGGGTTAGAAGCAAAACCACATTGGTGTGACTAAACTTTCTGGGGTTGATTAACATGTCATAGTGCACACAACATTTCCAAAGTCTGTCTGTAATGCAACCAGGGTGCCACTGGCCTAGTTCAGAAACTAATGAGTCTGCAGTTCTTCCAGCTCATTCAGAAGCTCCTGGGATGAGACACAATCCTGGTAAGACAGGGAAGGAGGAGAATAGGTGAAACTTATCACCCTCCATGGGGCTCCGCAGACTGTGGTTGCCATCTATCCCTCCTTCCTTAAGGCTACTGGGGTCGACACTTTACCAGGGCAGGGACTCTGGAGTCCTTTCATGATGATGAGAAGGAGACTAAGGAGGGGATCCAAAGCTGTTTTGCAAAAGAGACCTTCCTTGAAACTAGCTTGTGCAGAGATGATCCTCCCTGAAAATAGCTATACCTGGATGGGCATCTTCACGGCTTCCTGTCTGATATCCCTGCCTCTGGTCTTACTCTCCTTCAGTCCTTCCCTCACACAGCTGCCAGAGGAACCTTTCTGAAGCACACTTTAGTCGATGTTACACTGCTTGGAAACTCCCAGGGCTCTCTCCCACCTCCAACCAGTTTGGCAGAGTACTCAAGACCTTGGCCTCAGTCTGACCTTCAGCTTTTCCAGCCATCACTTCTCTCAGTTTCCCCAGAGTTCTGACACTCCAGGTATCTGCCAGTTCCCTAAACACACCAAATATTTTTCTGCCCCAGTGCCTTTGCACATGATTCCTGGAATATCATTTTCCTTGTTATCCATTAAGACAACTTCTATTTATTCTTATTAATTTAAATATTTTGTATCTTGATGTTAATCCCACAAAAACAGGCTGATTTTGTCAGCATGGTGGAATGAATGTCTACTCTCATAGTGGAATGGCTAATCAGACCACTCGCCACAGTCAGAGGGAAGAGAAAGGCTGAGAGTAGCTATAAATAACGTAGGATCAGCCTCCACATGAGGGTGGGGCAGGAGGACCATTAAAGGAGTTACCATGAAGTGACATGGTGGTCAGGCTCCCACCTAGAGGGGGATCCATTTTTCAGCTCAAACTTCATTCAGAGTTACTTTGCCTACCAGAAGGTAGGAAAAGACCTCCTCCTTCATTAATTCCTTATAACAATTCTAATTATAGAGGGACCACAGGGAGTTTAGGAGCCTGAGTTATGGATCATAGGGTCAGGAGGCAGGGGCGAGGGGCAGTCCATTGAATTAAAAAAGAAAAAAAAGCAAGGGCAAGCACTTTCCAGAGTATATTAGAAGAAGCAAAACTCCTTAGAAGTATTTAAGAATATCATCAGTGGTCCACAAAGTAAGCTTTGGGTAAGAACATAATCCGAAGCTGAGATTTTTTTTTTTTTTTCAAAGAGTAATGTGAGTCCAGACATGCTTGAGTAAGAACATCGTGCCTTCAGTCAGAAATCAGACGTGTCTCCAGGAAGAACCAGATATATCCATGCTCTTGGCTGTTGCTAGCCTTGAGTTTTCACCAGAAACATAGTGAGGGTAAAATGGGGGCTTACGCAGAACCCCCTTAGCATATCATGCATAGATTTTTCTAGACCAGTGCCCTCAAGTTACCCAGATAGGCTTCTCAGTCTAGAATATGAGCTCAATATTTCCTGCAAACATTTTCATTGTGTTCATCCTAAATTGCTGTCTCTCCAATTACTACTTAAGAATATCTCAGTTGAGTACCTCCAACCTGACATATTAAAGTGTGGTTTGCAGGGCCACATGGGACGTTCATTCATTTAACAAGTATTTGTTGATCCTCTCCCTTGTGCCAGAAACCGGGGGTATAATAATAAACAAGAGAGCCTATGTTATTGGAGTTGACAGTGTAACAGGAGAGGGGGTATGGACGAGCAGCCAGGACTTATTATAGTGCACTCTGTACTGTGATGGAGAACAGGAGGGACACGGGGATGCAGAGAAGAGGCATGTGATTTGACCTACAGGTCAGGGAAGGATTCCTGGAGGACTGATATCCATCTGAGACATCCCATTACATGACATGGAAGGGCAATGGAAAATGGAAGTGTGTTCCAGGCAGAATGAGCTGGGGAAATGCATGTGCAAAGACCTGGAGGTAAAAGAGGTCGTGGCCGGGGAGGGGGACATGAGATGAGCAAGACAGACCCAGGTGTGGACCCTGCCTGCTTCAGCCTGTCTACACATGTTCCCAGGGAAGAGAGGATAAAGTTGGGGGCAGAGCCAAGGGTTGGCCTTCCCCTGACGCGCCCTTCTCACATGAGCTGGAGGCTGTAGGGAGAAGGTGGTACTTGAAGCCCCAAGCCCAGCAGCTCAGCTTTCATCACACAAGGAAGGATGAGAGTAAAGTCCCAGCAGCAAGCAGAGACCCTTCCCATCCCTCTCCTTTGCCCTGCCCTACTTCCAGCACAGTAGAAGCTAATAAGAAGGCTGCCCTCTTGGACAGGCCTGGATCCTGGGGTGGGGCTGAGGGAGGGGAGGGGGACCCAAACACCTGCCCAATTCAGTCAGGGAAGCAGTCTATCGCTCCGTGGCCCAGAGAGGAGGTACCTAGCTGCGTTTCAGTCACATGCAATAGGGCGTGTAGACATGGAGTGGGCCTGTGCAGGTGCTCAGGGGAGCCTTCTGGGGGGTGCCACATCTCTCCACAGCCAAGAGCCATCTTTTTGGGGATGTACAACACATAAATGCAGGACCCAGCCCAGGGCAGGCTGCTTCAACTATCGTTTATAGTTCACAAACATTTTGATGTTCACCAAGCACTCACTGTGCTCCAGGCTTAATGTCTATCATGAACTTGACCCCTCACAACAAGCCTCCGGGATTGGTAATATATCCCCATTTTTAAAATGAGGAAACTAAAGCCCAGGGAAGTGTACAAAGCCTGCTAAAAATCCATGTCTTAAATGACAGAAAGGATATTTGAACACTTGCCTCCCACTTCCTCCCACTCCCATCCCTGTGTCAGCTCAAGTAACCATCCGTCGAGACCTGGAAGGGTTGGCAAAATTAAGCTTCAGCTGGAGAAAGTGAGGCTTGGATAGGTGGTGGAAAGTACCAGAAACATGTGTGTTGGCCTAATAAGTTTGGGCCAGTCAGCACATTTTCTGTGGCAGCTCCCCCCACTGAGCACCACCTCCCATAATCTCATTTTGACCTTTTAATGAAAAATAAACGTCCCCACCTCCACCCTGTTCACTAGGCCAGATCAGGCAATTATAGAGTGTTTGTGTGGGGGGGTTGGTTCTGAGACACTGGGTTGGCCATGAGTGATGATGACAATGAGGAGACACAGCTGGCCCTGCTGGGCCCTTACAGGCCCCCTTAGAGCCCCCTCTCCTACCACCCTTTCCCCTGCCACCTGCCACCTGCCCAGCCACCTGCCCAGAATCCCTCTGCTGCCCACCATCACAGAACTCAGTCCTAGAACTAAAGATTTTGCATGTTTTCCAACCAAACTCTAAGACAAGGCCATACGGTCTCATGGTTAAGGGCTTAAGAACTGAGAGGAGCCCTGACCTTCACCACACACTCACTCCGTGAGCCTGGACAAGTGACTCTGCTTCTCAGAGTCTCAGTGTCGTCTTCTGTAAGATGAGATGGTGGTGGCTCCCAGCTCACAGGGTTAAGGACAGATGCCATGTAAACACAAGGCACCAGGGCTGAATACATGACGAAAGTTCAAAAGATATTAGTTGTTGGACTGTGTTTTAACTTGTTATTGAAGCATAATGAACACATAGAAAAATGCACCGACCGTAAGTGCCTAGCTCACTGGTTTTTACAAACCAAACACATGCATGACCCGCATCCAAATCAAGAAATGGAACATGTCCAGCATCCCAGAAGCCCCCACACTCAGCACACCCACACCTTTCTGGTCACTATTGGCTCCCAACAGTAACTCCTACCCTTACTTCTAACAGCAGGGGTTGGTTTTGCCTGTGTTAAAGATGGCAACGTGGTTTTATTACTATTATTAAATGTGTGCCAGCAACTGGGATGAGTCTTTTAGATGTGTTATCACAGTTAATCTTCACTCGGAGCTCTGAGATAGACTCACATTATTCCAAGGTTATAAATGAAGAAATGGAGATGACCCTAAGGAATCTGAAAAAAAAAAAAATGCTGGTAGAACTGAGTTTAGCAAGATCACAGTATACAAGATCAAAATACTGAAAGCAATTGCATTTCCACAGACTAGCAACAGACAATTGGACATTTAAATTTAAAATACCATTTATGAAAAACTTAGGGGCAAATTTTAAAACCAGAAATATTGAATACTTATGGATAAATTTAACAAAATTTGTACACAAACGGTACAGTCAAAATTGCAAAGCGTTGCTGAAAGAAAATAAAGGAGATTAACTAAATAGGAAGTTACACTGTGTTTATGGACTGAAAGACTCAGGATTGAGAAAATACAAATTTACCCCTAGGTGATCTACAATGTCAATGCAATCCCAATCAAAATCTCAGCAGTTTTTTTTTAAAGAAACTGACTAACCGATTCTAAAATTACATGACAATGCAAAGGACATAAAAGAATCAAAGTAATTTTACAAAAGGACGGTTTGGAGACCTTCACTAACCTGACTTCAAGACTTCCTATAAAGCTACTGTGATCCAGACAGTGCGGCCCTGGGGTAAAGAGAGGCACATAGACCCACAAAGCGCAATGGAGAGTCCAGAAATAAACCCACATGAACATGGTCTGCTGATTCTTGACAAATATGCCCAGTTAATCCAATGATAAAAGGATAGTTTTTTTTCTACAAATGGTGCTGGGATAATTGGACATGCATATGCAAGAAGAATAAATAAATAAACAGAAGAAGAGTCTTAGCCCTTGCCTCTCACCACACATAAAATTAATTCAAAAATTGATCACAGGCGTTACTGCACAAGCTAAAACTATGAAAGTTCCCTAAATAACAGAAGAAAATCTTTGCAACATTGCAATAGGCAAATATTTCTTACATCGGATGTAAAAGAAGGGGGAGAAAAACATGACCATTTTTTTAAATGATAAATTGGACTTCATCAACATTAAAAACTTTGAAAGGCACTAGTAAGACAACAAAAAAAACAAGGTACATACTGGAAAAACTATTTAAATACATATGTCTGAAAAAAGATTTGTATCCAGAATATTGAAAGAGATCTTACAACTTGGTAATAAAGAATCAGCACAAATTTTTTTAACCTGGCAAAACACTTCACCAGAGAAAGTATACAAATTAGCCCCTATGCACATGAAAACATCATTAGTCATTAGAGAAAAAAAGCTAAAAGCAAAATGAGGTAATATGGGATGCCATTAGAATGTCTAAAATTCAAAAGTCAGACAAGACCAAGTGTCGACAAGGAGGTAGGGCATCAGAAACACTCACACACTGCTGGTGAGAATGCAAAATAGTGCCATAATTTGGGAAGATAGTCTGGCAGTTGCTTAGAAAGTTAAATATACATGTACCATATAACCCAGTAATCTCATTTCTAGGTGTTTACTTAAGAGAAAAGAAAACAGATGTTCATACAATCTCTCTCTCCACCCATTGTCTCATGGCTCACTGCCTTCCTGGCTTTTGCAGATGCAATTACAACAGGTTGAGGGTGAGGGCATCATAGAAGGTGAGTACTGGACCCCAGCTAGAAAGTGAGGAGGGGAAGGAAATATAAAGACCCCTTTCTTTAAAGCCTTAGGAACTACATAAGGGGCCCCAGTTCTCAATGGGTTACCATGTATAAGGACAGTACACAGGGCTGTTGAACCCAGACTCTGGGCCCCAGTGGTGAGATTTCTGGCCCAGTGGAGGGGATGTTCAAAAAGCCCTCAGTTAAACTGTCCCCAAGTCAACCACAGGTAAGCTCTGTATATGTCTTCAGTCAATAGAATCTTCCCTGCCTTCTGCTGGGACTCTAAGTTATGCTGAGTCTATAAGAAGAATTAACATACCATCCTACAAATGTCATTGAGACACTTTCATCCAATGGCTATCGTCTCTATTTGTCCCAGAAGAACATGAACGTGTGTGTGTGTGTGTGTGTGTGTGTGTGTGTGTGTGTGTAGGGAAGGGAGGGAGGGAGAGAGAGATAGGAGAGAACGAGGCTGAACAACTACACAAAGGACAGATTGTGAAGGCCCACATTGGGTTTCTGAAGTGCCAGGACAATGAGGGACCATAGGAAGGACACTGGACAGAGACGACATCAGAACTATGCTTTAGATAAAATGTACCGGCCGCCAGGGTTACGATTGACCAGCATGGATGGGTGAGACGTGATGAGGTGGCCTGGGGCACCAGCAGTGATGACGGAGGGGGCAAGGTAGATTGCTACACTAGAAGTGTGTCATTCTTTGGTGTGGCTATCCGTCATCTCTGTAACAGATGTTTGCAGTTTGGGAGAAATACAACACAATGAGTCCCTATCTCTCAGGTAGAACTCAGAACAGAAATAATGTCTAGACTCCCGTGTGGAAGTGGCCGCTATGCCATAACCTTCAGCAATCAGACGCTCCAGTCAGGAAGTAGCCAGTGGGAGGACTGGCTCTGCCTGGGGCTCACTTGCGGTTTTGCTGGCGTAGGAAACAGCAAAGGCACTCACCCTTCAGGGCTGCATGGTCGCCAAGTCCAACTGCCCACCAGAAGCAATCCCGGTGCTGGTGATGGCAGTGGTCAGCGACAAAGTCAGGCTTCCAGTGCCCAGTAATCAGTGGCAGCTTCAGCAATGACATTGCACCATTAGGCCAAATTTAAAATGTGGGCTTAGATGGTCTTAGAAGCTTGGCCCCAAGTGAAATTCTCCCTCTCACACGTTAATTCTGGGAACTATTCAATTTATTTCCTTCCTAGGCTTGTGTTCTGTCATTTGCAACTGAGAAGGAGGGAAAATACAATTCTTAGACATTTATGGGTAATGCGAAGAGGGTTTAGCGACTCAGGGGTCCAACAAATAATACAGTGACTGACGTATAGCTGATAATCAGTAAATATGTGAAATTTGTATTGAGAGGAAGGAAGGAAGGAAGGAAAGAAGGAAGGAAGGGTGGAAGGAAGGAAGGGAGGGAGGGAGGGAGGGGAGGGGAGGGGAGGGGGAGGAGGAGGAAAGGAATGAATGGGACATAAACAGAGTACACATAGTGCAAGAGAGAAAAACATGTAGGGGGACCCACAGATTTCTGATTCCGACAGCTTTGTGGGAGACAGTGCCATTGCTGAGACATGGAAGACAGAAGACAGAGCGGCTTAAGGAGAAGGTGGCGAGTCAGGTTTGGGAGTGTTAGGTGTGAGTTTCCTCTGGTACATCCCAGTACAGATTTCCAGGAGATAATTGGATATTTAGATCCAGGGTTCAAGGGGAAGCTCAAGGCAGCAGACAATGATGGGAGGGTGACCAGGACAGAGTGACAAGTGAGCACTGCTAGCGGAAGAAATCGTTAGTGAAAGAAAGAAGGAGCATGGGATTCTGGAAACTACCAGCATTTATTGACGACTTGAGGAAAAGATGCTCACAGAGGAGACTGAGAAAAACTCCCAGAAGTTCAAAGAAAACCAGGCCCTGCTCTAGAGCACGAAGCCCGTAGACAGGGGTGTAATCCAAGGCCAGCTGTGGAAGAACCCAGACCCAAACAGGGAATCTTTCTGCTTTTGTTTCTGTGGTGTTTGGACCCAAGTCTCACCTTCCCAGATGCCTCGCTCCCACCAATCATAGAAGGCAGACCGATGGATGCAGCTGCAGACATCTGTCACCCCTACTGTGGGCTGGACACCATGCAAAGCAAGTTACAGTTGCTCTTCTTTACCCTCTGAACTGCCCTGGGAATGAACTGATACTTGTCCCATTTGTCTGATAAGGAAACTGAGGCCCAAAGAAGGTCACATCCCCAGCTTCCCACAGGGGTAGTTATTAAAATTGTCTAGCAGGAGATTCTTAGACCTTAAATGGGAGGAAACTTCGAAAAGAATAGCTGGTTTGCATTACAGGAAACTGAGGCACAGAGATGTTACTTGCCTGATGTCACGTGGCCAGGAACTGGATCTAATCCCCTGCTAGCTGCCTTCAGGATCTGATGGTGATAATGATAATGATGTTGACACTGACTATGATAATGACAGTAATAATGACAATAATTACTGCTGTATTTACAAGGCACCGATTATGTGTCAAAACTGATGTTTCATGCATTATCTCACGTAATCTTCGTGACAACCCAATGAGGTAGGGGTTATCCCAAATCCCAGTTTGATCATGGGTACCAAAGGGCTCAAACTGCCACTGTGAGTGATGAAAACTCTTCCACCGGGACTTGGGGCTGGAGGAGGCAGGCAGGACAGGACAGGAGTCGGGCTGCCCAGCACGGCACATCCCAGGTCCTCAGAGCCAGAAACGGCCCCAGGGAACACACGGCCTGGATATTCTGCCCAGGCAAACCGCAGAAGCGTCAGAGTCACTGCTGTCTCCCGCCTTCTGTGAGCTTGTAGCAGCTTGCGCAGATCCCTGGGATGACACGCGCAAGGACCAGCCCTCCCGTCCCAAGGGCTAAGAAGAAAGCTGCTCTGCACGCTACGGGGCTCGTTTCTCCAAGCCCAGCCAGACCCGAGACCTTGCAATGAGCCAGGTGTGAGACTACGGGTTGGGGCAGTGGCTAGAAAAAGATCCCCAGATAGCAGACCCTGGAGGGGATTTCGACACCACCGTGGGGCTCTGTGCTTAGACTTTTTCTTAGTCCTTCTGCCAGAATGGGGGGCCTGCTGGACAGTTTATCACCTTTACCACATTTGAAATAGTATTTCAATAACATTCCTAGCAAAAGTATTGCACTTGACTTGGTAAAGACCCCCACTGCCTAGTGGGGGCCTGCCTGCCCCACAGTAAAAATCAACATTTATTGAGCACTTACTATGTGATAGGCAAGGGACCATGAACCTTACATACATCCTCCTTTACAGAATCTTGGACTTGAGGCTTAATTCTGCTATACAGGCTATGGGACCTTGGTGAAGGGACTTCACATCTCTGAGCCTCAGTTTCCCCATCATTTTTTCAAACATCCACTTATGGGAAGAGAAGAACAAAAATGCGACCCTGAAATCGTGCCTACAAGCACAAAGCATGAGCAAGTGTACATAGAGACCTGGGTGCCCAGGCGGGTCTGTGAATGGATATGTACATACATGCATTTTGCACATGAGCACAGTCGTCAGAACTCACATGTGTTCCCTCTGAGCCCCCTGCCTCTGCACGGTGCCTCCAGCCAGGTATCAGAGCTTGCTCTTTCTACCTCTGCGCCTGCCGCACTGACAAACCTTTCTTACTACAAAGATGACGCTGCCTCCCAGCTGTTGAAGCCCAGGCTGTGAGCCACTGCCTGCCCATATACCCAGCCCCACTCACTTGCCTCTCTTCGGGAGATTTCCCTTACACTGGGTAAGTGAGCCAGATGTGGCCCCCATCAGAAAGGGAACCTGGGACAATGTTGCAGGGGTGGGGAGGGGACACGTTCCAGGTTCCATTTTACTCTCTCAGTATCCTAAGTAAATACGCCCTCCACAAAAGCAGGGACCTGGGCTTGTCTGCATGGAGTGGACACTTCATAAATATATGTTATGAGATATTGACCACCCTCCAAGGTCACTTATATAAGCCCCGTTTTACAAAGGACAGAACTGAGGTTCAGAGAGTTTCAGTAACTTAGGGTCACACAGCACAGGCACAGCAAAGAAAATGTTTGGACCCAGTTCCATCCTGCACCAAAGCCTGTGTTTATTCCACAGTGCCCAAAAAGGTATCACTCCGTGGGCAGCTGGTGGGGTTGAAGATGGGACAGCTGGGGTTTGCCCACCCACCCTGACACGGAGCCCTTCACCAGACGAACAGGCAAGAGGGTGCTGTCTCAGCCTGAGACTGTGTCCGGGCAGGGCACTTACTTGGAGACCAACTTAGCAGTGCTCTGCAGGGCAGTCTCCTCACCTGTAAACTGGACTAGCACGCCACATCTCTCGGGCTTGGCAGAGACTGGAAGAGTGTTCCAGGTGGGGATCAACACGTACGAGGTGCGGCCAGAATACAGGGTGTGTGTATTTGGGGGAGGGGTTGGAGATGCAGGTCGACTGAACAGCAGGCAGGGGGAAGTCTGGACAGGAACAGGGGCAGATCCTGAAGGTTCTGGGGAAGCCATCTATTTTGTTTCACAAACCGGGTGGCTTGAAACAAGTGAAGTTTATTTCCTCACCATTCTGGAGGCCAGAAATCCGAAGTCAGCTTCCCTGGGCTGGCATCCAGGGGTCGGCAGGGCTGCACTCCCCCTGGGGCTCCAGAGGAGAATGGTTCCTTACCTCTTCCAGCTGCTGAGGGCTGCTGGCATTCCTGGGTTTCAGCTGCATCACTCCAGTCCCTGCCTCCCTGGTCACATTGTTTCTCCTCTTCTGTCTGTGTTCTCTTCTGTCTGGATGGTAAAATTGCCCTCTCCCTCCCTCCTATAAAAATACACGTGGTCCTGGCCGGCATGGCTCCATTGGTGGGGCATCACCTGCAAACCGAAGGGTCACTGGTTTGGTTCCTTATCGGGGTACAAGTCTGAGTTTCGGGCTCCGTGCTCTGCTGTTGGGTGCTTGCAGAAGGCAGCGGGCAGCCAATCAATGTTTCTCTCTCACATCGATGCTTCTCTCCCTCTCTTTCTCCTCCCCTTCCCTTTCTCTAAAATAAAATAAAAAAATGTTTTTTAAAAAAGACTGCATGTGATTGTATTTAGAGCCCACCAGGATAATCTCCCCATCTCAAGATCATTCACTGAACCACACCGGCAAAGACTCTCAAAAGAGAAAGTGCCATTTACAGGCTTCAGGGATTAAAAACAGATTTTTTTTGGGGGGGGGATGCATTTTTTAGCCTCTCCCACCTTCTAGATAAATTTATACTTTATAACCACGGCAGTGGGGACCACCGGAAGGGTTCAAGAGAAAAGCGTGATGATGAGGTTTCTTTTCTAAGAGAAATGCGGACTTTTTTTTTCTCCTATATCCTGTGGGACGTCCGACTCCCTGCACAAGATTCTGAAATGTCCCTGAGACTTGCAGTCTCCGGCCACTTCTGGCTCCCTGTTCCCCTGGATTCACTTTCTCACTTACATAGTGTTCCTCACACCCGAACTCAAATGCAGAATTAAATCTTCCTTCTTTGATCTTCACCAATGCCCCCCCCAAAAAAATTCACTCATTCCAAACATCGCTGGGTGCTGACAACTTCACTGAAGGTTCACAGGGTCAGAGAGAATTTACGTCATGCAATGCAAACAATTGTAAATGAAGGATTAAGTACCTTATTCTTACATGTCCTTGAGCCACTCTGGCCACCAGGCCTCTCCAAGTGAGCTGTTATTTTTGTAAGCAAGGCTAACTGCCTCCCCAAAAGGATCTCTAAAACCAGCAGTTAGAGTAAGATTTTTCACCCTGATGTATATGTGTGTGGAAGCATATGATAGGTACATACATTTGAAGAGACACTATGTGTGTAAATAGACACACACACACACGCTCCAAACGTCACAACTCAGTTCCAACTTGAAAGAAGCATGTTCTAATATCATCACCACAACCGACCGACCTGTCTGGTCTGAGCAGGTAATTAGCATCCGCCAGGAAGGCCAGGCCCAGTGCTCCGTGTGGATCCCAACAGACTTCTTCACAGTGAGAGGCTCAGCTTTGGTGTAATTACCTGTGCTTTGCACACCAGTTGCTCCGGTGTGATGTCAGTCCTCTCACATTGTTTATTTTAATTAAAACAGAAATTGCAGGTCTTCGGTGCCTGTAATTACAGCCTATGAACTAAATTGACTGAAGCCCCTAATTAACCTGAAACACGTCTACCTGGCTGGAGGTGTAAGTCTGGACTTGACTGGTGCGAGGCACTGCATCGGCATTGAAAAGAGAGCTGGGGAAGAGCTAGGAGAGACTGCGATAGGGTGGCAATCCTCCAAGATCCGCATCCACACATGGTGCCTGTGCCCGTTAGGCCATAGTGGGTTCAATTTCATCACCAAACATACCCATCAGTAAAAGACATATTCAACAAAAATGTATGGATTACACTTGATAATCAATTAATGGAATATACCATATCAATAGACTAAAACACAAAATCCACATAATCATCTCAATAGAAGCAGGAAAAACATTTGACAAAATCCAACACCTTTTCATGATTAAAAAAAACCCCAACAAACTAGGGAATAAAGGGAATTTTCTCAAATGATAAGGGACCCACACCTATGAAAAACCCACATCTAACTTCACACTTTATGATGAAAGACTGGATGTTTCCCTAAGATCAAGAACAAGACAAGGATGTCCTCTTGCCCCTTCTAGTCAACATTATACTGGAGGTGCCAGCCAAGGCCGTTAGGAAATGAAAAGAAACAAAGACATCCAATTGAAAAGAAAAAAGTAAAGCTACCTTAGATGGTCGGATCTTCTATACACAAATATCTTAAGGAATCCACCTAAAAACTATTAGAACTAACAAATAAGAACAGAAAGGTTGCAAGAAACAAGTTCAATATACAAAAGTCAATTATATTCTTACAGTGAACAATTCAAAAATAAAATTAGGAAAGTAATTCAATTTACAGTAGGATCAAAAAAGAGGAGAATATTTAGGAATAAATTTTTTAAAAGATGCAATACACTCTGAAAACTACAGCATATTGTTGAAAGAAGACCTACAAAACTGGGGGGAAAATCCCATGTTAATGGATTGGAAAACAATATTGTTAACATGGCAATATTCCCTGAATTGATCTACAGAGTCAAAGAAATATCTATGAGACTCCCAGCTGGCTTCTATGTAGAAATTGATAAATAGATTCTAAAGTTTCTATGTACCTGCAAGCTTCTCAGAATAACCAAAAAAAAAAAAAAAATCTTTGGAAAGAACCAATTTGAAGGATTCATATATTCTGATTTGCTTTCACCATAAATTAGTTGTGCCTTTTTTACAGCTACACACATATGGAATCAGACAGTATATACTAATGCGTCTGGCTTCTTTTACCTGATAAGGTATTTGGAGACGTACCTGCATTGTTGGATGTATCAGAAATTTGTTCCTTTTTAGTGCTGAGCAGTATTCCATTGTATGAATTCACCATAATTTATCCATTCTTCCACTGATGGACACCTGGGCTGTTTCCAGTTTTTGACTATTATTAATGATATCCTGACAGGGGCATTCACTTATTAGTTGTAGGAGTTGTTTGGTATACTTCTCAGAATTCTCCACATAATCATGACACTTGGAAATAGATACAGTGTTACCTTTTCCTTTTCTGCCTGTATGCATTTTATTTAGTTTTGTTGTTGCTGTTGCTACTGCGTGTTGCCTTTTTGCAATGGCTGCGATGTTGAAGATGTTGAAAAAGAATCTCAAGAGACAGGACATCTTTGCCTTGTGACCGGTCTTACCTTAGTAAGACAGTGTTCGGTATGCCACCAGTGCAATGTTCGCTACAGCTTCTTAATAAATAGCCTTTATCGGTTGAGAAATATCCCTTTTATTCCTAGTTTGTTGAGTTTTTATCATGAGTAGATGTTCATTTTTGTCAAATGCCTTTTCTCCTTGATATTTTTTTTCTTCTTAATTTTGTCAATGTGGTGGGTTATGCTGTTGGATTTTTAAATGTTTAACCAACTTTGCATTTCTGGGATAAATACTACTGAGTCACGATATGTTGCCCTTTCATATATTGCTAGATTTGATTGGTTAATATTTTATTAAGAATTTTGAGCCTATGTTCACACAAGATTTTAGTCAGTAATTCATTCTTTCCCTCACTCTTTCTCTTTTTGGAATGTCCGTCAAATTTAAGTATGATGATTTCATAAATAAATGTCATTAAGTGAATTGGAAAGTGCACTCCTCATTTTTTCTAAAAGAGCCTATTTCATTGGTGTTATTCCTCCCTTAAACACTGAAGGAATTCATTAATGAAAATATGTAAGCCTGGAATTTTCTTTGAGGGAAGATTTTTAACTTTTTTGACCCTATATTTACATGAGAGAATTTGGTATTTGTTTATTTGTGTGCTTGGGAAGGGGTTTATTTTAAAATCTTGTTCTTTTTTCTTCAGCCCTTTAACCAACAAACCTCTGCTGCACTGAGATAGAATCTCTGACTCCCACCGCCTTATTTTCTGACGTTCGGAGCCGACAGAACATGAGCATCTGTATAGTTGTCCTCCCATCTCCAAGGTTTCAGTTTCCCACGGCCAACCACTGCCCAAAAATATTAAATGGAGAGTTCCAGAAATAAACAACATATACATTTTAAATTGCACACCCTTCTGAGGAGCATGCTGAACTCTCTCGCCATCCCACGTGGGTCACAGAGCATTCCGTTGTCCAGGTGTCACAGTGCTGGGGACCAAGTTACCCTTGTTTTACTCCACGTGGCCCTGAAGTCATTCACGTTACTTTGATTATAGTGCATTGTTGTAATTGTTCTGTTTTATCGTCAGTTATTTTTGGTAATCTCTCATGGCATTTAATGTATAAGTTAAACTTTGTCATAGCTATGTATGTATAGGAAAAAACATAGTATAGATACGGTTTTGTACTATCCCTGATTTCAGGCATCCGCTGGGGGTCTTGGGACATCTTCCCTGTGGATAAGGGGGGGTGACTGCAGTTCCAACAGACTCTGCTACCCCATCTTTTTCTCTTCCTATCCTTACCTACCTAGCTTTCCCTGTGGGGGCTCTGCCTCCCAGGATCAGTATATTATGGCCCCAAATTTCTACCCTGTCATTTTATTTTCATTTTTTTAACCCTCACCCAAGCATATGTTTATTGATTTTAGAGAGAGGGAGGGAGAAAAAGAAAGAGAGAAACATCGATGTGAGAGAGAAACATCGGTCAGTTGCCTCCTGTATGTGCCCCAACCTGGGATCAAACCTACAACCTGGGCATGTGCCCCGACTGGAAACTGAACCCACAAGCTTTTGGTGGACAGGACAATGCTTGAACCACCTGAGCCACCTGGCCAGGGCCCTGTCATTTTAAAAAAAATAATAATAATAATCTCCCCAAATTATATTGAGGATGGCAAGACTTGGCAGATTTAAAAAGCAATACTCACACACTTGAGAGATGGCCAGGCAATTTTTTAATTCCTGGAGATGCGAGGTCTCTAAGCCAATGCAAAGAGGGGAACAAGGAAAGAATGAGTGTCTCCACTTTTATGATGGGGGTGCTTTATTGTTTCTATGTCTTCATTAAAGAGGTTAATTGGAAATCAAAAGGGGCTGTGCCGGGGGCAGCTATGCACAGCCAGATGCCATTTCAGACTGGAAGCGATCCAGCTGGTTTCTTTGAAAACCTGCAATGCTTTGCTCCACAGACGCACAGCCGGCAGGCCCTGAGAAAGTGATTGGCACTTCGCACACAGTCAGCCCGTGGTGCTTCATTTCTCCCTTCCTCTGGTGGACGTTCTACGGCACTGATTGGGTTAAGTATCCTCACCTGCCCTGATTGTGCGTGGGGGAGAAAATAGTCAATGTGTCCGCAATTCAAATCGAAACCAGATGACCATGTCCTCAACTACGTTCAGAAATGAGGGATTCTGTTCAAGAATCAGAAAGTGGGGAAGAAGATGACGTCAAGCTTCCAAAGTCTTCCTTAACTCACCTGCACTCCTGATTACTCCCAAGTCTGTAAAGTTCTTAGAAATAACAGGCCATCTGGATCCACTCGGCTTCTTCTGGGTCATGTGCCCCAGCTATTACCAAATTGAAACTTGAATGTAAGGTGCCTATGGAGGAAGGAGAAATGTTATAATGCAACTGCTACAAATAACAATGCACATGATTCCGTGCACTTACCTCCTAACAAAGTGGTTTTGAAGAACCAAAATGAGGACCCAAGAAGGCCCAATCTTGAAAATATCTTTGATAGCAAATGATGTTTTAGCAGCCCCATTCAGCCTTGGCCGGGTGGCTCCCTTGACTGAAGCATCATCCCATATGCCAAAAGGTCATGGGTTCGATTCTCGGTCAGGGCACACACTGAGGTTGCAGGTTCAATCCCTTGTCAGGGTGCGTACAGGAGGCCATCAATGGCTACTTCTCACATCGATGTCTCTCTCTCTCTCTTTCTCTCAAACCAATAAACATATCTTCAGGTGACGATTTAAAGAAATAATAATAATTTTAAAATAACACAAAAGTCCTGTTCAATGAATGTAACACATATCCACTGCATGAAGGGCTTCTATGTCCCAGGCTTTCTTCCAAGTCCCTGCTTAAGTGTCAAGGCCCCAAGAGTGTGAGCGCCCCAGTTAGAATATAAGCTGCAGGAGGACCGGGCTTGGCTCATCAAGGCAGGACACAGAATACAGCTTGGGGCTTGGAAGATGCTCAGTCAACATGGGTTGAGTTCTTTCAATGAATGAATCGAACTCCCAGAACAGACGTTACCTGCAGCCACTTGGTAAGAGTTTCATCTGCTCTGAGGGCACAGGTGCACTGTCCGAAGAAGATAGACATCAACTTCCCTGAAAGGCATATTTTCAACAGCAGCTATCCAAAACCTGGAGTGGGTGACACTGACAAACTGAATTCTGTGAGAGGAGAGCCTCTTGGTTTAGTCCATTCTTGGCCCCCAAATCCTGCCTGATAGAGGTTTCAACTAGCATAAGTGTTCAAATAGCGTTGGCTCCCCTGACCTCCTTTCCGGCCTCCTCTGGGTGAATTTTACTTTTTGGTGGATGCAAAAACGAGTGGGGAGATAAGTCAAAACAAAAGTTTGCCACAGTTGATTGGAACCCAGTTTTCCAGAATCACCAGGGAAATGACCTCCACCTTTCCCAAGTCCAGAGTTTATTTTTCTCCTGAAATGATGCTTTCAAGTAGGAAAGGTGAGGTAACGATGGGACGCCATTGTACAACCACACCAACAGAAGGAAGTGGTGCAAGCTCCGTGAGAACAAGTTCACTGCTGTGTCCCCAGTGCACGTGAGAAAGGCTAACCGAATGAATGAGTGAGTGAGTGAATGAATGAATGAATGAATGAATGAAATGAGCAGTACACAAGATACAGGCTCAAAGTCTCCCTTATTAATCCACCAACTTGAGGCATTCTCCACAAGGTCTCCATTCTTGACCTTGGAGTAAACTTCTCTGAGTCAAAATTGTACACTGTCTTGCTCTTCACTAAGTCTGTATCTCCACTCTCCTTGTTAACCAAGGTCTGATCGTTGTACAAAATACATTTTCAAACAACAGGCCGTGTTGGTACTTTGTGCTTCTCCCTCTTCTTGGCCACAGCTGATGAAAAGTCAACACCTGGCTCCAGCTGGGCCCATCCTGTCTGTCTCCCAGGAATTCCAGGCTGGGCAGTGGAGGGAAAGAGATCTTGAGGAGCTCAGCGTGTGGCCAGAGAAGCAGAGAATGCTGACCTGAGGAAGGAGGAAGGGACGAGGCATCCACATTGAAGCAGAGATGAACAATAGTGTGCCCCTGGGGTCCCGGAACACTCCATATCTAGTCCCAGTCCCCCCCTGAGGCCAAGCTGCATTCTGGAAAACAGCCCAAGGCCCTTGTAATCAACCCTTCAACCAAGACAGCTTAAGCTAATACAAGTGGGTTTCTGACATTTGCAACATAAAAGCCCAAACAATGATGGACTAATCTCATGGTGCCTGACCCGGACTGACATGCTTGGTTTTTTCCCATCATTGACTGAGAGCTTCCTACATACTAGACAACATGTCATGCACCCTATAGTGTCTAAACATTACCAAGTTGAAAACTACTAGAACTCTGCTGCAAAGCCCAATAAAGTAGGCACTGCTGCTATCATTCCTATTTTACAGAGGCAGCTCGGAGAAGTGAAAAGTCGCATCAAAATCACAGAGTTAGCAACTGGCAGAGCAGGATGACAAAGCAGGTCGGTCCGATGCCCGAGACCACACTCCAAGCCACTCAGCCGCAGCCTGTTCAAATATGCCCTTTGGGAAAGCACTGGGCAACGATTAGGTCTGAGGCTAACTACCTGAGGCCCTGACTCTGCTTTTTGCAGCTGCTGAACTCCTCCTGTGCTTCAGTGAGTCCTCTGCTCCCCGCACAATGGAAAGCTCAGCAAGGCCTGACTGAGGGGCAGCAGAGGTAGCATGGTGGGTCCCCTGCCCAGGGGAACAGGCTGCAGTGACCAGACCTGCACTGGGCCAGAGCAGTGCTTGGTTCAAACTTGGCAGTGACAATCACCGAAGCGGCACACTAAAGACACAGGCCATGGTCAAGGTTTGGGGGATCAAGGCATGGTGCCACGTGTTACTGCCTCTGCATTTCCCAAAGGTGTTTGGATGAGGGGCAAAGAGGCTTTCTCTGGGGGCACAGGTACGATCTGCATCGGATGCTCATAGTTCAATGCCAGGGTGAAAACTGAAGGCCAAATGCCCAAATAGTTTAGTCCTTTGAGTAACAATGAAGCCAGCTGTTAGGATTGCTGATGTCAAAGCAAAGACGAAATTTCAGGAAATGACAGTTGCAAGCAGATGTGTTGAATTTCTTTTTTAACTGTTTATAATAATCATATATATATATATACACACACACACACACTCAGAAAAAAACAACACCTTTTCCTTCAAACTGGTGTGCAGAAATCTACATCTGTGATCTCTAATACGGTCACATGTGGCTGCTAAGCTCCTGACATGCAGCTAGTCTGAATCAAGAGGTGCTGTTAAGTATAAAATACCAGATTCCAAGGACTTAGCATGAAAAACAAGTAGAGTGTTTCACTAATAATGTCTGGTATAGATTGCATGTTAAAATGATATTTTAGATTTAGCAGGTTAAATGTATTCTTCAAATTAATTTCACCTCTTTTTTCTTTTTTGTAACGTTGCTACTGGAAAATTTAAACTCGCATGTGATTCACAGTGAATGGCTACTCAACAGCCCTGCCCTGTGGCTGGTTCCCACGTGGCCCCCTGTGGAGCACCCAGAGGCACGCGATTAGTTTGCAAAGGCCGCCACAGCAGAGTATACGGACCTGGTCACTTCAACAACAAGCAATCTATTTTCTCACAACTGTAGAGGCGAGGAGTCCAAGGTCAAGGTGATCATGGGGTGGTTCCTTCTGCAGCCTTTCTCCGTGGCATGCATACGCCCCTCTTTTCCCTGAGTCGTCACGTGGTCCTCCCTCCCTGCATGTCTGTGGTCTGATCTGCTCTTCCTATAAGGACACCAGTCACTTTGAGTTTGGGCCCACCCTAATGACCCCATTTAAAATTCATGGCCTCTTTAAAGACCCTCTCACCAAATACAGTCACATTTTGAGTTACTGGGAGTGAGGACTTCAATATATGAATGGGGAAGGGAGACACGACTCAGCCCATAACCACATGACACTGTCCCGGGCTAGGCACTCATGCTAGTTTGCCAGTTGTACTGTATTCACCACGGGATTCACCTGAAACTTCTTACCTTTAAAATGGATCATTCGTTCACTTCAGAAAGAATCTTTTAGTCCTTCCTGTGTCGTGAAGACTATGCGGGAAACGAGTGAATGAATTCAATACCTGAGACCCAAGAACTCTGATGGAGAAATAAAAAGTTAAAGAAACAATAACCTGAGATCAACCTGTGGTTGGGGTAAGAGGAACGGGGTTGGTGGGGGGGGCGGGGGTGAGAGTAACCAAGGGGGTGTGTGACCATCTGAGTACTGAGGGAAGACCCCAGGGGTGTGACATTAAACTGAGATCTGAAAGAGGAAGAGTTAGCCAGGTGTGTGTTCCCATGTAGAGACCTGGAGATGAGAGACACTGGTCCATGCAGAGAGAACTGGGGTCGCTGGGGCCAGAGCAGAAAGCCTCTGTTTAGGAATTTGGGCCTTATTCTAAAAACACAGGGGGACCATTGAAGGTTCTAGGCAGGAGAGTGGCACACAGTCTGGTCTACGGGATTTCTCTGCGTGGAGAATGGATGGAAAGCAAAGTAATACGTAAGCAAGAGGCCAGTTAGAGGCCACTGCAAAGAGCCGCATGCCGGACAGCAGCAGGGGCAGAGGAATGGAGAAATATAGAGGCACTCCAGCTCGTATTCTTTCAGCGAATACTTACTGAGAACCTTCCACTTGTCGGATGCTGGGCTAAGCCCTAGGCCTGGAGATTCTACAGAGAACAAGACAGACTAGGCTCCTACTTTCACAGGTTTATATTTCGAGGTCCACAGACAACATCCAAAGAACCACATTCTTTCAAATGCCATGAAAGAAATATAAAGGGTGATTTGGCCTGTTTAAGAGGATAAGCCTACAAGAATTGGGGGTCAAGTTAGAGGGAACTGAAATCCACAAAGTATACGTGTTAACTTCACAGAAGTAGGCAAGGCCATAGCCTGTGCCGGAACCCTGTGGTTCAAGGCCCCAGGGAGAGCTCTCCGAATGGAACGGTTGGTGTGGCTGGAGTGTAGGGTGACATTAAGGAGATAGAATCACTGGGGCCTGGGGGCTGATTAGAGGGAGAAAGAGGAAGTGGTCAAACATGAGATTGGATCACCACCTTGGGCAACCAGGGACGTGCTGTGCCATGGACTGGGACAGAAGACTCAGGAAGAAGCAGGGGGAGGGCGATGGCGCAGGATGCGGTTGGTTGGGAATGTGGTGACTTGAGGTGACTGTGAGATATCGACTAGGGTCCAGTGACTGGATAGTTGTAGGAATTAAGTAAATCTACGTACAAGTCATCTGGCCCGTGATGTGAGCTCAATTAATGGTAGCAGCAAGCATTGTTCTCTGTACTGTGATTCAGATACGGTAGTTTACAATTTGCACTAAAACTCTAGTAATGGTTTAATTTGTCATCCAAACCAGGATACTTTTGAGAGTCAAAGGGGACAGTATTGATGATTACACTAGGAGTTTCGAAACACTGGGTCTGTCCCTGGGCAAACCAGGATATCTGGTTACTCCAAGCCTAACTCCAGTGCTCCTAGGGATAGGACAACAGGGGCTTGAGACAGGCGGGGGCTCCCCCACAGCCCTGGGCTCAGGCCAGGCTATAGGGAAGGAAGAGGAACCAGCCTTGCTTTTTTTCCAGGTTCCACCAGCTGGCCCTGCCCACCCCCCACCCCATGATGGCTTAGAAGCAGAGTCTCCTTTCATTTTCTTTTTTAAGATTTTATTTATTTATTTTTAGAGAGAGGGGAAGGGAGAGAAACATCATTGTGTGGTTGCCTCTCACACCCCCACTCTGGGGACCCAGCCACAACCCAGGCATGTGCCCTGAGTGAGAATCAAACTTGCTACCCTTTAGTTCACAAGCCAGCGTTCCATCCACTGAGCACACCCACCAGGGCAAGAGTTTCCTTTTAATACCCAGTGAAGAGAAGGCTCACATCCAGGTGCGCAGTGACAGCAGGGCTGTGGAGGCCAGGGATGTCCTGAGGCCGGGATGGCACAGACCCATCTGCCTGCAAGGAGGACAGAGGGACGACGTGAGTGTTGGCCTTTCCCTCAGGTCAAATGCCAGCAGAGCTGGCCGAAACTGGATTCAGTTCCCCACCCCCAACATCCACGTGCAAATATATATGAATACAAGTTTTTTAAAATTCCAAGCCCCTTTTGGAATCCAAGGCACCGCACTTTTGCCTAAAGAGAGAGAAACTATAACTTATCCTCAACAGACTACAACAAAAAGTTTAAAATTTCGTCCTCTTTAAAGTTCTATTTACTGTTTCTCTTGATTACAAAAATACTACCTGATATTTTAGAGTTTTATCAAATGTAGATATAAACAAACAAACAAACAAAAAACAGCTTTAATCTCAGCACTCAGAAATAACCACTGGTAATGTTCCACTTTCAGTCTTTTTCTATGCATATTTGTAAGTGAATCAGGATCATGCTGAATACCAGTTTGTAGTGTACTTTTCCTGTTTAACATTTATCATAAGCATTTCCTCAAGTTATTAGGTGTGTCTGTATATAGTAAAATGTGAGGGCTGCATTTTTTCATTTTTGTGAAGGCACCAATGCGTATTGAACCAGTCTGCTCTTGGGTGTGAATGAAGTTGTTTCTGATTTCCCACTATTTCACACAATACTGTGATGAGTAACCTTGTGAAAGCCTTTATGTCTATCATTACATCTTTCATATTTCCTTAGCATAAATTCTGAGAAGTGGTCCAAGAGTAGGTATCTTTCCGAATTTTTTTTCTATCTGTTGACAAATTGCGGAGGTTTAAACTCCTGTCGAGTATAAAATTTCACTGATTTTCCCATGCCCTACAAATAGACCTAAATATAACATTCTTGTCTTCTATTCGGCAACTTGACAGATGAAAACGGTCACTTCTTATTTAATTTTTAACATTTTACTATTTCAAAAATTATTTAAATTCTTGCCCACAAAAAAGCTATTTACAAAAGAAAACAGACCCTGCCTCCTGCTGTGTGGATAGTTTGAATTGTTCACCAAACCCCCTGGAGCTTGGATTCTTCAGGATAAACCTGCGACCACAGTTCTGTAGTTTTCTCTCCCGTCTCAGGTGGCTGATATCATCTCCATATATGTGTCCTTGAAGACTGGCAAATCTACATCAGTTTCCTAGGGCTGCCCCAACAACTCACCACAATTTGGTGCCTTAAAGCAACAGAAATCCATTCTCCCACAGTTCTGGAGGCCAGAAGTCGGGATCCAGGGCCCAGGGGCTGGGCTCCCTCCAGAGGCTCAGCTGAGGACCCGAGGACCCGAGGACCCGTCCTTGCTGCTTCAGCTTCTGGTGGCCCCTGCCGGTTCTTAGCTTATGGCTGCATCGCTGCAGTCTCAGCCTCTGTCCTCACATGGCCCCTTCCCTGTGTCTCTGAGTGTCTTTCGCTTTTCTGTCTCTTATAACGATGTCTGACGTTGGATTTAGGGCCTGTTGGAATCCAGGATGATCCCACCTCAAAATTCTTACCTTAATTATATCTGGAAAGACCTTACTTCCAAATAAGGTCATATTCACAGGCTTCAGGGATTAGGGCTTGGACATATCTTCTGGGAGACACTCTTCAACCCCCTGCCCTTCCAAAGCGTGGCTCCCACTCAGAGAATCCTCTGAGGTTCCCCACGGGTTGGATTTACCCTAGTCCCCCTAGTGAACAGAGAGTGCCACTGTCCCCGCTAAACCTGGTGTGTGAGACACCAGTGAGAACTGGCTACAATTGAAGGAAGGAAATTGTTTGTTTTGAAGAGTGGAAGATGAGTTTCACTTTCACTTTATTTTTCACCTGACCCTTTGTTGCCATGGCGAACTGGGGCCAAGAGGAATGTGTGACACGAGTTTGCCAGCACACAGCACCCACATCAGGACCTCGGGTGCTGGAGGGAAGGACAGACCAAAATAAGGTAATTCCAAGATGAGACCATAACATCAGGATTAACAGGACCTATAAGCCAAACACTTCCTAGGGCAGAGAAAGTTCTGAAAGAAAACAGAAGGAAGGAGGCATTCGACCCAGACAGCTACGGATGAGCCATGTGGATGAGGAGGGAAAAGCATTCCAGGCAGAGGGAACGGGGTGCTCAGGCAAATGAACTCAGACGCTCACACGGGATGTGCATGCTCGGGATATGCATGCACACAGATGTGCACGCAGTGGGAAGGCCTCCTGGCATATCCAGAGCCTGGGGGCGGCAGCAGGCCCAGACCCAGCATATCCAAATTGCCAGATCTTATGTAAGAAAAAAATATAAAATTGTGAACAACAAAAGGAGATAGAATGCTGATCCACCTCCCCATAAAAAGGACAGAAATCAAAGGATAATGCATGATCCCATTTACATGGCCTTCTAGAACATTCGAACTGTGTAGTGATAGAAAGCAGATGAACGGCCACCTGGGACAGGAGTGTGCAGGGAGGTCGATGTGAAGGGGCAAGAGGAAAAGGTCTGGGGTGAGGGGAATGTTTTATGGCTCCACCAGGGTGGCAGTTACACAGGTGTATACGTTTGTCGAAACTCACAAACCATGTCCTTAAGTGTGTACGTTTCATAGTATATAAATCACACCTCAGTAAAGATGATTTTTAAAGTAAATAAAAATTTGAGCAGCAAGGGGAACATTCATTTAGAATGAGAAAGGAAATTATGACTAATTAACAGATTTTAAAAACTGACAAACACAAACATCCTGAAAAATACCCATATTGCTCATTAATTAACGGTGTGACATACATCTGTAATACTTTTTCCCGTATATACTTTTTTACTTCATTCTCTTCCTCTCTGCCTATGTCAATAATATTACAATTTTTCAATATCAGTGGTTGATCAAAAATTTGTTTTTATTATTGAAGATTTAGAAAATATCATTGGCTTCGTAGTTCTTCGCTAACGCCCTCTGTATTCTGAGTGTCACAGACTGCGGCCAGATCTTCACCACGTCTGCCGACACCTGAGCCCTGAGAACTGTGAGAGGTTTTCGCGGGAGAGCTTCCGGCTCTGTGCATTTCAAGCTTGTTTCTCCTCCATCCTTTGGGCACCAGGGGACTCATTCATGTCATGCCTCAGCCTCCGGCCCCAAACCTTCATGTCACAATATATCACATGTCACGTGTGAGTTGACACAATACGTGATACGAGCTTCCCTGGAAGCTACTTCTACACCAGGCTGACTAGTGATTACTTAACTGTACACACGGATGAGACAGCCTATCCCATAGTTACCAACCCAAACTCAGTGTATCCCCACCTCAACTTCCTCTTATCTAAACCCCCAAAGTCCCTGGAGCCTTCCTGACAGTGAGAGGAGATAGAGGGACGGAAGTCAGAGACAAAGACACTAGCCTTAACCTCCCTCAGTTAAAATATCTCACTTCTGCAAATTGGGCAGAAACACGT
Organism: Tonatia bakeri; assembly: GCA_004024845.1. NCBI lineage: Eukaryota > Metazoa > Chordata > Mammalia > Chiroptera > Phyllostomidae > Tonatia > Tonatia bakeri. The sequence continues at coordinate 27,874 of PVIA01006302.1, read as the reverse complement.
CACCCTGGGAACACGGTGCTGGGAACCCGAGCAAGGGCCCCGAGCTGAAACCTTAGCAGACCAACAGCCAGGCTACCTCAGGGAAGGGAACATGGTCTAGACAATTTTGGAAAGACAACTTGGAGGAAGTGGCCAGGACCAGTCTGTGGAGGGCTTCGGAAGCCAGGTAATGGAATTTAGCCTTTACCCAAGCAGAGAAAAACTACAAAAGCTTTTCCTTTATAAAAAGAACATTACTTTTTTTTAGGGAGATAACTCTGACAATGATGGAAAGGGTTGTTTGAGATTTGTTTTTTTCTGCTTGTTTTAATTTTGTCCTTTAACACACCACATTTTTATGGACTCCCCCACCTCCAAAATAAGACTTAACTTTATTTAAGTACCCTTACATTGAGAAAATGATCTAAAAGATACTGAAGATTGTTTTGAGAGAAGACCCCACACTAACACGATTAAGTCAAGATCAGTATGAAATATAGACTGTGAAGTCAAACTCCTGAGTTCCCAACTCAGCCTCACCACCTCCTAATTCTGTGACCTTGGTGAATTCTGTAATTCCACAACCCTCAGTTTTCTCATCTGTAAAACAGGAAAAATAATAGAACCTAAGAGTGAAGTCGGTGTGAGGATGAAATGAATGAATGCACGTCAAGCCCATGACACAGCTTCTGACTCAATCAACATTAGCTGCAGTGATTATTTTTTGACTGGCCCCTCCCCCAGGCAGATGTCTCCCTGAACCCTCACCTCAGCAGGGTCTCTTTCATGGTTCCTTATCATCATATGACATTATTAGGATATTAAACATTAAAGTATTCAGAATCAGATGCTGCGACCCATTCCCGAGAGGACAGTGTGGGGGGAGGGGTGGCAGTTCAGGTGTTGGGGGGTGGGTCACCACTCAGAAGGGACAATGAGAAAAGGAAGCCAAGACAAACTGGGTTTGTCAGGTTCTGACTTTCAAAAGACTGACTCGAACAAGTTTAAGAGCAAAGAGACAATATTGGCTGCCACTACCCAAAAGAAATGAGGAAACATTCCGTACTTCAGACACAGCTGGATCCAGGAGCTCCAAGGATGTTGCTGTCAGGTATCTCTACTATTCTCCCAGCGTCTTTGCCTCTGTGTGATCCCTTAGTTTCCCCTCTAGTTATCATGATGCAGAGAGAGATGGAAACGTCCCCAAAACTGCAGGCTTGCTTCATTCCTAGTTAGCAGACACAGAGCAAGGAGGGAGTACCCACACATCAAAACTGAGGAAAGACTTCTGGTTGGCTTGGGTCCTGTAGCCAGGAGTGGTAGGATTGTGACCCTGGCAACTCCACCAGGACCGCAGGGAGAAAAGGACAAGGGAAAGGATGCAAGACAGAGACAATAGAGGTCACTTTGCAGGGGTCAGCAAGGTTAGGGGCAGACCTTGGGTCTTCCAAACACCCCAGCACCACAATTTCCAATTCAAGATTCATTTCCCTTCACCATGCAGCTGCTTGCAGGCCTCAGACCGTGGGAAGTCTGTCACCCACCCAAACTCTGGGGCAGGCTGCCACCTGCTTCCTACAAGAGGCAGCCTGGCTGCGAGGCTTGGGCTGTGGCTGTGGGCACCACGTCAGGCACTGGGCGTCTTTGGGCTGGGGAGCTGCTGAGTCAAAGGGCCTCGGGCCTGGGCTCAGGCTGTTGCTCCTTTCGGGTGGGAGGTAATGAAGGATCCAGAGGCAGTGCAGGGCTGCTGTGCGTGTCCACTAATTGGAGATGGCGACACGTTCAGGGGAAATTCAGGTGCCAAATGCCTCTCCTAGAGGCGCATTTCAAGTGTCTGGGAATTGAGCAACCCCAGCGGCAGGCAGGCCTGGGGAGTTTCCCAGCAGAGGCCACACTGGACGGACTCCCTCCTCCGCGCCCCCAGCGGGAGAGCACTTGTACCCACACACCCCTGTCTCTGTGCCTCCACCCCGTAGGTCCTTAGGCAACTTTCTTTGACCTCTCTGAGCCTCAATTTCCTTAGTCACGAAATCACAATTATAAAGTTCATCTAGGACAAGATTCATAATAAGATCATGGCTACAGGTCTGTGTGGGGTATTTCGTTCTTCTTAAGTCAGTGTTGCTGAAGTATATTTTTCTTAAAAGTGTCCCTTTTGAAAATATTTCAGAATCTTGGTGTAAAAGGAGTCACGTAGTCTTTTGTGATGGGTGATGTCTGGCTGCGGTTTCAGGCTGTCTTCTTCATTTTTCACTTTTAGAGAGTCAGCTTTCGATGTGTGGGTCTTTGCTAAATGTTCCTTGTTTCTTATTTTATTATTTCCTTCTTCTGTTACTAAAGTTTGGGGGGCTGAATCTATTAATCCTTTCCCATCTCCTTAAGCTCATGATAAGCATTCAAGTCTCTACAGGTCATTCCAAGTACCATTTTAGGTACATGCTCCCAGTTCTGATATAAAGAATTTTCATTACAGCTGTATGCAATATATTAACTATATTACATAATTCGTGGCTTTTCATTTCAGCCATGAGTTATTTAGAAGTAGTTTCTTTATTTCAAAAATATATATACTTGTTTTGAAGCTACCTTACTCACTCTTGTGTTCCCTTGCTTACATAGCCTAATCCCTGGATATAACAAAAGATCAAAGATTACTGAAAGGCAAGAAGGGAGAGAGAAAGGGAGGGAAGGACAGAGAGAGGAAGGTTACAGAGTGACCCTGACTGGTTTGACCAAAAATTTAACAGGACAGATCTGTGGGAGGAAGAATGCTAGGGTGGCCAGGTGGAAGCAGAGGAGGGGAGCACAGGCCTCCAGACCCAATTCTGAAAATCTCAGAGGAATTTCAGGAATATCTGAGCCTTGGACTGAGACCTCCTGCCCTCTCTGTCTACTCCTCTATATGTGCCAGTGAGGATCCCACCTCCAGCTGGAAAAAGACCAGGCGTCCGGAACCTCCCAGCAGCATGGAGAGTAAAGGAATAGCCTGAACTATTGGAGCAGAGTTTCAGAAAGTCTCAGGGGACAGGCATATGGGCCAGTTGCCTGTTGACCATAGAATTGGCTGCCTTCCTTCTACGTCTGTTTTAAACTACTTTCTTCAGCCTTAAGGAGGCTCAACAGCCATGGAATCAAACATGCTTTCTTCAACCCTCACTCCCTCACAGTGGAGTCACAGGAGTCACCAGCAGTCAGTCTAGCTTGTCACACACAGTGCATCCCACTGAGGTCATGCTCTGTCCCATACGGTCTTCGGTGTTCCCAATAGCACTGGGCTGGTCAGCTGCCCATCTGGTCCATGATCCATTCCGAGCCCTTCGTCTGCTCTGCTCTGGGAACTACCTGTCCTCTGACTTCGACCAGAGAGCAAAGGTGAGAAACTGGGGCATGTTTCTCCCTTTCTCTCTGCTCCCTCTGACCTCTCTGGCAATGATTACATCTCCTGCATGGATCCTCGCCCACTGGGCAAAACCACTCTGGTCTTAACTTCTGCTGGTGGCCCTGACTCCTGGGATCCAAAAACAGTACCTCCTCCCATTGTCCCTCTGCCCTAAAGGTGGGAGCAGCGTCCTACTCATACTTAAATCTGGGTGCTTCTCAGTTTCTTCAGCGCCTGCATGACTGATTTCCTGTATTAAATTCCCTCTGTTTGAAATACCCAAAGCAATTCCCATTTCTTGGCTGGAAACTGATTCATACAAACCCACTTTATAGATGAACCCTGAAGGGAAGCTCAGAGAAGCTTAAAATGAAGGTATGAAAATCCCGGTAAAGAAAATACCAGCACAGAGCCTGGGGTCAAGCCCACCTTGGACAGTTGCTCACTCGGAGGTCTTCTGAGCCTCAGTTTCCTCATTTACCAATGTGGATGGTGGAGAATGGTCACACCAACTGGATAGAACGATTGTGAAGAGGAAATCAGTTAATACTGCTAGTATGTCAGCTGAACAGAAAGACAGGCACGTGATCACACAACTAAAAAATGGTGGAACTGGGATCCAGACTTCCTACCCAACTGAATGCGTAGATGGTCCCTCACATGGCCATTCCTTCATTAAAATGTCACAAGTTCCCTAGCATGTGCCCCACAGACAGGAGGAACACTGCCATGTGCTCTGCAGGAGGCTACACGTGCAGAAAAGTGAAAAAAAAAATGAAGCAGACCCAAATCTGTCCCTCAATGAGCTGAGCAGTTTCATTACTTCATTGCATTTTTAAATTTTTCTAGAAACTGCATCCTCTTAATACAGAAGGAAACACTAGAAAGCTAATAATCTCACTTCACTGTCGTCTAAAAAGACTAAACCAGGCTATTACCCACATGTTAATAGGCTGGTATAGTCTTACGTACCTTTTGCTATATTTATAAAACATATATAGGGCTTGAGGTTGGGGGAAACAGGCTGTTTCACTTTGTTTTCTGTTTTTGTTTTACAAAAATAAGATCATATTATATAACTTCCTTGGCAAGTTGCATTGCTTGGTCAACAACCATTGATTACACTCCAGATCATTCCGTTTACGCCCGATTCTTTCTGATAGCCTTGTCACAAGCCTAACACAACCTAGTCAGCCCTACCCCTAACCCTGTCGGTGCGTGAAAAACATGCATTCGCAGTGTTAAGCTGATGCTCGGGTCTGTTTACTACAGCAGTTAGCACTACTCTGACCCAGTAGTTCCCAAAGTGCAGCCACCACACCCACCAGCAGCAGTCTCACCGGTGAAGTTGTTAGAAATGCAGGGCTGTGGCCCAGACCTACTCCGTGAGAAACGCTAGCGAGGGTCAGGGAGTACGAGAGGCGTCCCGGTCACCTGTGTGTTAACAAGCCCTACGAGTGGTTCTGACGCATGTTCAGGTCTGAGACCCACTGCCCTCACTCACACCACGTCATTCACAGCCCGCAAGGACCGTGTCCATTTGTTTGTCCTCCACAAACAATTGCAGCAATGCAGCTGGGTGCCAGCTTCCGTGCAGAAAGCATGTTCTCAGCATGTGAGGACCCAAGGAGTTTCTGGATATGCAAAGTTAGATGAAGGGTTCGAGCAAGCTACCCAGACACCCATTCATTAATTGACCCATTCACCCATTCATTTTCTCAGAGTGGATTGAATTCACGATCACAGACAGAAAGCAAACATATGCCCTTGTCTGGCATATTCAGGAAAATGTGATTCTTCCGTAGGTGCGAAGAGATTGTGATCGGTGAGTTCTGTCTGCCAAAGGCCAGCCAGCTGGAACATGCGGGCAGGGCAGTGATAGCAGCGCTGAATGAATGTGGGAGATGGGAGCGCAGGGAAATGGGAGCCCCCTGCATGGGCCTGTGTCCTGGACCCACCGCTTCTCAGCTCTCTCTGGCCTCAGTTCTCACTTCTCTAAAGCTCTGGGGACAGGAAACCCACCCAACGAGGCTGTTCGTCCAAACTGCACAGCAGGGAGCCCCAAGGGAAGTCTGTCGGTCAGCCTCGTGCTCAACACCTCAGTCAAGGGGAGGAAAAGATGAGGGAGGAATTAGTGAGTTATTCCACGAGAACCATTTTACTGCACGGCCTTCACTTCGAGGGTTACAGCACGCATCATTGCTCTGTTCTGCAAGAGGCCCCTGGGAGGCCAGAGTGGGCTGGAGGGTGAGGGTGGCAGTGGGAGAAAATATAAAGCCACCCGAGGGGCCCCAAGCCTGGCTCTCCAATCAGGAGTTTTGACTGACAGCTGTAGAAATTGGGGCAGGGGGTTTCGAACTTGAGCGTGCTTCAGAAGCCCCTGGTAGCTTGTTAAAAGCACAGAAAGCTGACCCTCACCCTACAGCTTTCAGATGAAATAGACCTAGGGTGGCACCTGAGAGTTTGCACCCCTCGCATGTTCCCCAGGGCTGCTGGGGCTGCTGGTCCCAGGGCCACACTTTGAGGGCCATTGGGTTCATGTAAAACAGATGCTGTAACAAAGCCCAAAATGCCAATGGCTTATCACAGTGAAAGTTTACTTCCCACTCAGGTAACTTTCCAGTTCGGGTGCTCCTGGTTGGTGGGTGTGGGGGACACTGCTCCACTCTGTCACTTGAGACCCCAGCTGGTAGAGGCCCTGCCATAGTCAGCATGTGGCTCCCGGGATCACATTGAGTGTGGACAGCCCCCCGATAGGTGAGGAAACAAGTGGAGGAGCTCCACCCTCTCCTTCAGCTCCTTGGCCAGAAAGAGATGCACGTCATTTCCATTCACAAGCCCATAGGCAAGGACTTCTCACTCAGCCTCACCTTATCCTGGAGGACCTGGGAAATACAGTCCTTGAATGGGGCAGTAGCATCTTCAGAGCAATGTGCTTCTTTCTGGGCTATGCAAGGGAAGGACACGCCAACTGCCACTGCTGCACAAGTGCTTCCTCATCTCTAACCCCCGTGCCTGGCCGCCGGGAAGTGGGTTAGCCCAGCCACGGCCCCAAGCCATGGGCATCATAGAAGAAGCAGGCACGGGGTCTATGGAGAGAGGGAGGCCTGCCTGCCTGCCTCTGCAGCTCCCTTCTTGGGGACACAGGCCTATGCTCACCAAAGTCTCCACTCCCTGTGCTGTCCTTACAGTAGAACTGCAGGCTTGCGGTCAGCTGGAAGAGCGGTCACTTGTGGGACCTTGGGCCACCTCCTACATGCCAGTCCCATGTAAGCTCCACCACTCCCAGTCACTTTCCATATGGAGGAATGGTTCCCATGACCACCTGCGAATTAGAATCATCTGGTGAACTTTAAAAACATGTAAAACAAAAGTATTTATTTAATAAGGTTGCATGTACTAATATGATATTATATATCAACTATAATTGAAAAAGAAATTTTAAAAAATATGTTACATTTACCCTAAAGTTCTAAGTCACTTGGCAACAAAGGAGACCCCCTTCCAGCCCAGAATGCATGCTAAGCCATTCGAAGAGAAAAGACAATGGCAGCCAATATATCACGGCTGGTGGAGTTATTCTGAGTCAATTTAGCTAACCTGGAACTACACTTCCCAGAATTCCCATCCCTGCAGGTTTCTGAGTTAGCTTAGGCCCCAGGAGACAATTTGCATGAGACTTTGCGGTGGAGTGGCAGCATCCACATTTTTTATACTCAGTAGGTCAGCATGGGTCCCCCAGAGCTATTGGGATACACACATGTTGTTGCTGGCCTGTGGGTTCACCGGGGTGACACGGGGCAGCACCTGGCCCATAGCTCTTCCAGCTCCCACCACATGTCCTCCCCCAGTTTCCCAAGTCTTGGGCCAGGAGCATGTTCAACTCTGGAACAAAGGGCATCATTTTCTCCAGCAGGTCACTGGCATCATTGGGGCTGGGGACTCAAAGGGATAAGAGCTGGGCATGGACTCACATGTCCTTGTGTGTTCCAGCTCAGATTGCTGTGCCCTTCATCTCTGGCTCGTGTGTGTGTGTGTGTGTGTGTGTGTGTGTGTGTGTGTGTGTGACTGCTTGTCTTGTTGACTTCAAGCCTATACACAGATGCAACATCCTCCCTATATCTGTTTAACCAGCTCCCACTGTGGCATGGGACCAAAGACTCAAAATCAAGCCCTTGTTTCACATCACCTGGTGTCTGTTTGAACCTTCACTGATACCCATTCTCATCTACTTTTCCCAGGAACCTTATGAGGAAGGTCTTGTTAGTACCATTATGGAGATGAGCAATTTGAGGACCAGAGAGGCTAAGTCACTAGTTCAAGATCCCACGGCTAGCGAGGACAGAGGAGGGCTGGGATTTGAACCTGGGTCTCTCAAACTCCAAAGTGCTCTTCTCAAACTGTGATATTTTGTGACCTCCTTAAGAAAAAAAACTGGATCCTATGAGATGGTCGACTCAACACTGGCTTCTCACCTGGGTCTGTACCAAGACCCCATGCCTGTCCTCCAGGGCTCCAGAGGAAGGGCCTTCCTTGGCCAGGGCCCACTGGCTGCAGAGAGTGGCCACTGTGTTCCCTTCTCTTCACCACTCCAGCTCCAGCCAGCATTTCCTGTGGGTTAATTACACCCTTTTATCATAAATCAATAGGAAAAGGAAAAATGCTTTCTTGGAAGATTTGAAACTTAATTCAAAGCCCAAGAGAAACCCTCCCTTGAAACTGTTCTGCTTCCATGTACAAGACACATATTGATCAGAAATGGGGCTGCTGGGGTGGGGGGGAGGGGAGGCCCCTGTGGGAGGGACAGAGGCCCGCCCACGAGAGATGCACAGAAAGGCCTGCAGAAAAAGAGGCAGCAGAGGAAACAGATCAAAATGGAGAAAATGACAGAGGAGAGAGAAACACAGACAGCAAACAGGAGTAACAAAGAGACTGGGGCAGAGGTGGGGACAAAGAGGCAGAAAAAGAGAAACCAGAAAATCAGAACAGAAAACCTAGCAGCAAAATAGAATGGGAGAAATAGGTGCAGGGGACGAGAAAAAAGATGAAGGAGAGAAGTGAGAATAGAGGAAAGAGAATGAGAAAAAGAGCAAGAGAGACAGAAAGAGCGTCTGACAGGTCCTTACCTGATTAACACTGTTCCTCCTGGTCTCAAGTTCTCGGCGGGGGGGCAGGGGGGAGGCTAGGGTGCGCCCCTACATGGCCAGTGGGGAAGGGCAGGGCACTGGGCCTGGCACGCTGGACACGGGCCACATTTGACACACCTCCAAAAGACAGACATTGGCCTCTGAGTCAGCTCCCTCCTACAGAGTCCCACTTGCCCCACCTCTTGGGCTCACGTTCCAAAGATAATTACAGAAGGCCTGCCCAGTTGGGGGGGTCATGAGCTTAGGGAGAGCCAGGCTGCAGGAGTGGGAGGGAAGACACAGCAGGTGGTGCTCACAGCCACCCACCAAGCTGGGCACTGGAAGTTTCTGCCACCTGGAATAAGTGCACAAGGACCCACAGGGAAAAAAACAAACAAACATGTGTCTGAGGCCAGAAGAGACGAAGAGAGGTCTGTCCACACTGAAGCCTGGACTCACAGCCAACTGCTCCATCTTTCAGACAACTCATTACCCTCCACAAAGCTCTCTACCTCCCCCAGAATGTTTGACTCATCTGCCATTGTCGTTTCTACCTCTTTGCCAACCGTTCTCCCATCTGTCCATATCTTCACCTATCTGACATTTCCCCCATTCATCCACCATCTTCCACTAACCTACCTCTGCCCACCCAGCCATCAGTCCCTCAGAAGCTCCACAATCCAACCCACTCCTCAACCATCCACCAAATTTTCTACCCATCTGGCAACCCCTTCTTCCCCCATTCAGCCCCTGTATCTGCCAGCCCCTTCCCCATGTGACAGTCCCTCTACCTATGTGCCACTCTCCATTTATCTTCCAAAGTCCATCCATCCACCAGTCCCTCCACCCATCCGCCAACTTCTTCACTTACTTGCCAACCCCTCTCCTTTTCTCTAACTCCCCACTTACTAGCCCTTCCTTCCCTTTCCAACTCCCCCAACCAACCACCAAAACCTCCAACCCCTCTGTTCATTTACTACCCACCCCTGTTGATCCCTACACTCACACATCAGCTCTCCCATTCCGTCTGTCGGTCCTCCCCTCATCTATAAATACAACTCCTGTCCGATCCACCAATACCACCCCCATCCACTAGCCCATCTACCCATCAATCCAGCAACCCTCCCATTTAGTGTGTCAACCTCTTCCTATAATGCTTAGCACTTCACCCACCAAGCCCTCAACACTTCAACCACCTCTTGCCCAACCCAGCCCTCAGGGCAGTTCAGTGAAAAGAAACTGGATTTGTAGACCCCGCAGGCCTGGGATATAATCTTACTTTGTTACCCACCTGCGATGTAGTTCAATCCAGTGCTTTCCCCCTGCCATGTCACAGCCATGGGAGGGTCCTCTGGACCCTTAAGGAAGCTGGACAGAGCAGAAAGGGGAGTGGGGGAAAAGGTCCTCTCACCTCTGCTGAGGACGCTGGTAAAGTTAATTACAGCCATCTCTGCGCCCTCCCAGCTAACTGGACAGTAGAGAGGAAGCCTCGCCCCGATGGCTGTGCCCTGGCCTGTTCTTCCTGCCGTGATGGGACACGTCCAGGCCACAGGCCCCTCCTCTGCCTGAGTTATGGGGTTCTGAGCTAGCGCCAAGGCCGTGTAGGTGGCCCCCGCCACCACAGCGACCCACTCGGTCCTACATGGTCTTATCCACTCCCTTAAAAATACAAGCCAATCTCTTGATGACTTATGGACCGTATAGACTCAGGCCCAGTAGATTGCAGGGAACACAGAAAGTGGGAGATTGCATCAAACCTAGATGGCTTTGGAATCAGTAGTGCCTGCGTTTGTCCTTCCTGTACTTCCTAGCTCTGTGACCTTCCCAGGTCACTTAACCTCTCTGAGCCACAGTGCTCCTTATTTACACAGTGAGGGTCAAAATGTTCCTACCTACTGCATGGGGTTGTGGTTAAAGATATGCACAGACTGAGATAGGGCCTGACCCACAGCGGGGCCTGACCCTCCCCCAGACTGGCTCTGAGGGCTGAGGCCTGTGTTTCTGGGGACAGAAAGGAAGGCAGGACACGTTTTCACATTCAACACAGATTGCCTGGACCACAAAGCTAAGCCTTCACCTTAGCTCTCCCTGTATCAGCATTTCCACTGAGAAACCTCTGTTTTCAGGGAATGTTAAATGCCTAGAAAATATTGCTATGGGATGGCTCTTAGCCAGAGCCACAGACAAATTTCTTTTGCGAATCCCAACCCTCCCTTGGCATGTGCGGCCCCCCATCGCCCAAAAAAAAAAGAAGACGAAGGAGTCCATGAGCTGACAGGTGAACGTGTGAGTTTCTGACTTGGGTTTCCAAAGCGGAGTTCAGCAAGTGACCAGTCTAATTGCTTTTGATATCTAGAAAAGCTAATTAAGGTAATCATACTTGGCACTTGTATAATAATAATAAAAATAATGACCCTTTGTATGTAAGGAGCACCTTTCATCCAAAGATCACAAAGCCTTTACAAACATTAATTAATCCTCACAACTCACCTGTGAGGTGGGTGTAATTAGCCCCATTTACAGCTGAATGCATTGAGGCATGGATGGGGTGAGTGATGTGGCCGAGATCACACATTGTATCTACTGCCAAGACAGTAATGGCTCCAAAGATTCCGGAAGCTGCACTCCGAGCTCCCCAACCTTTCTAGTAGGATCCCTGCACTTGACTTTGTGTGACCTTGGGGAGCTTTCCCCAGAGCCAGAGCTCCCTCCTGACCAACCACAGAGAAAAGCAGAATGTCGGGATCATCTCTGGCTTTGTGACCTTTGTGTCCTTCCCCATAAGCCAAGAGGATCAGGCTCCATGTGGCTTCAAAGTCCCAGAGTCCAGCCCCACTGCTTGTCATCCTGTTTCTGGTTTCACTGGCTGGTTTTTCCAGGCCTGGGAGCCGCCAGCAAAGACCCAGATTCAGCCAACGTCCCTTAGCAGTTGGGTTGCCAGATTTAACAAATAAAAAGACAAAATGCCAACCAGTGTATTTAAAAGTTGTGGTACATATATACAATAGAATATTACCTGGCCATAGGAGAAGAATGAAATCTTATCATTTGCAACAGCATGGGTGGACCTAGAGGGCATTACGCTCAGTGAAATGAGTCAGGCAGAGAGAGACAAAACACCATGCGATTTCACTTAGATGTGGAATCTAAAGAACAAAATAAATGAACAAACAAAACAGAAACAGACTCATAGATACAGAAAACAGACTGATGGCTGCCCAAGAAGAGTGGAGCTTTGAGGGGTGGGGAGGGAAATTTGAAGGAATTAAGAAGTACAAATTGGCAGTCACGAGGATGTAAGTACAGCACAGGGAATATAGCCGATAATATTGTAAGAACTATGCATGGTGCCAGGCGGGTAGTTGAAATATTGGAGGAATCACTTTCTAAAGTATATGATTTTCTAGCCACTAGGCTGTATACCTGAAGCTAACATAAAATAATATCGAATGTGAACTATAATTGAAAAATGAACTTTTAAAAGTTACAAGATGCACCGTTAGATTTGAATTTCAGAAAAACACTGAATCGTGTGTTAGTCTGAGTATGTCCCAGGCAGGGTTTGGGGCACGCTCATACTAAAGCATGTTCATTATTCATCTGAAATTCAAATGTACCTGGACATCCTGTATTTCGTCTGGCGACCCTGCTGAGTGGCTCAGGGCCAGGCGCGCACCCGCCGGGTGGGCTCCCCTCCCCGACCCCCTGCAGTCCTGAGCCTGGCCGAGGGGGGCGGGCTCTCCTCCTCCAGCTCTGCCCCTCCAACCAGTCTGGAGAAGGCGTGGCCCGCCCAGGATCCCTCATCGCTCACCTGCCTGGGCTTCCCCAGGGCCTCCACTGACGACCTCCCCCCACTCGCAGTGATTCCCCAGTGCCCAGAAAACACAGTCCAAACCCCCCTTGATGGGATCCCTTCCAGGCCCCACAAATCTGGTTCTGGAAACCACTCTAATTTTGTGTCGGCCCCCTGGCCTCCCGTCACATGCACATCTGGCTCAGTGACGTTAGCGCCCAGGTCCCCTAGTGTGTGTGTGTGCACCCGAGTGTGTGTGTGCTTTCTGCACTGCAGCCACACCAAAGGCCCCGTGCCATTTACTGGTCCCATGCCTTAGCTCATACAGTTCTCTCACCTGGAGTTCCAGCAACTTTATCTCTCAAAACTAATCAAGTCATTCACTCATTTCACTACTACTATTTATTAAGCACTTACCATGTGTCTGTCAAGCTTATAATCCCCAACTTCATGAAACTCACTGTCCAGCACAGAGGTCAGCAAAGTTTTTTCTGTAAAAAGTCAGCTGGTAAACATTATAGGCTACACTGGCCCCAGATCTATATCCCAATGACTCAACTCTTCCAACTGTAGCATAAAAGCAACCATAGAAAATACAGAAATGACTAGGTATGTCGGCGTTCCAATAAACTTTATTTACAAAACCAAACAGTGAGCAGCGTGTGGCCCACAGGCCACAGTTTGCCAACCCCTGGTCTAGTCGTAGAGGCAGGCATTGAAAAGAGAACTCAAACACCTGGTAACTGTGAATAACAAACTCTTAAAGCTGTGAGGGGAAAGATTCTGCTCAGAGTTTGGGACCCTGAGCCAGTCCCCTGCCCCCATGCAACTTCACGTCCGCGGTTCTCCCTCTGCTCCCGCAGCCCCTGGGTTTAGAGACCCATCCGTGGTCATCGGAGGCAGAGCTGCCTTTCCAACACAGAGCATCACTGGTGCTGCACATCGACCTTCCTGAGGCCGCCCACTCCCAGCAACCCCCCACCCACCACAGGCACCAGTCGGGCGCAGGCTACCGGGCAGGGTCCGGCTGCAGGCCTGGACCCCTCCCGACCAGCGGAGCAGCTCCGCTCACCCCGCATCCCTAAAGGCGGTCCTATCACCGCTCCTTCCAACTGTCCGTGTCTGACTAATGACCGGCCTGAGCAAGGCCAGGAATCATACTGAATAGGCAATGAGAAGTACCACCTCTGTCGGCACAGAGGAGCCACGCGACTGTCAGCGGAGAGTCCAGGGCCATGCGAAGGGCCGCAGGCTTGCAGCGTCAGGACCCTCACCCCCACCTTCCTCCCTGCCCGGCCGCAGGGTGGCTTGTCAGTGCACATATCTCACACGCACACACACACACACACACACACTGGAAGCTTGTGCTCTTGTCCTCTATGCATTCAGAACACAGGCTCACTCGAATCTTGGGCACATGTATGTGTAAGAACACACACAAGCACACATGAATTCCTGCTTCTCACAGGTGCCAGGACTGCTCACAGCCAGCAGACAAACTCGGGCACAGACACAGACAGTCTTGCCTCGTGCTTACCCTTGCATACACATGTAGACACGTGTGTACTTGCACATGCTACACACATGTGTGTGCACTATACCTGTGTGTGTTGTGCCTGTGTGTGCACTGTGCATGTGTGCATGTGCATGCACTACAGCATGAGTGTGCATGTGCACACACACTATACTCATATATACTGTGAAATCCAGCCCCACCATGTGTCTTGCAGGAGGAACTGGCCAGGAAAATCACATCTTTGGCATCTCTGGGCTGCCAGCTCTGTCTGGGCTCCTGCTGCCAGTCTCAGCTCTGAGGCAGCCACAGGAAGTTTCCGTTTCCCTGGCTGCCAAATTCCAGTCACCTCTGACCCCCAGAGAGACAGAAACTGCTCCGGCTTCCTGCGAGCCGCTGAGCACTACATACCCACCACAGCAGCCGTGTGTGGTGCAAGGAGATAAAGCGGGGTTCAGCGTCCATGCTACTGCGGCCGTGGCGGCTTCCTCGGTCTCCCCTGGGGGGTCCGGGCCTGGCATGCTAGAGCCTCCAGGGAAGGACATTGGGCTGAACCCAAGGTCAGAATGTCCCCATTATCCGAAGGACACTGACAGCTTTCCTGCCCTGCTTCCCAACACATCTAGCAGCCTTGAGGGACTCGCCACCCCCAGCAGCCGTGATGCAGCCAACGCCTGCTGCCCCTTTAACTCCCACTGAACAATCGGGCTCCAATCTCTGCACCTTCTGCGGGGAGCCGGTGGCTAAGACAGCAGTGACCGCAGCAGCGATTAAGAAGCTGCTGAACCAACTCCCAGCCTCTCTGTTGAACCAGTCAGCAGGATTTGGACGCCCTGCAGTGTCCTCATGTTAAGCCATTAATTTATTCACTCATCCAAGACACATGTGCTGAGGCTGTGCCTGGTGCTGGGGATTCAGTCGTGAATAAACAGGAGTCACTGGTCTCCCTGTGGGGACAAAAACCTGGGTGCCGAGCATACCTACTAACATAGCCCGCTGCAGTCAGGAAGGCTTCCCGGAGGAAGTGAGGTCGGACTTGAATTCAGAAGGCCAAAGAGGAAGAACAAGCTAGACAAAGCCAACAAGTATAAAGGGCTAAAGAGGCTGGGCCTGGCACATAATGGGCTGTTGGCTGAATGAATGAATGAATGAATGCATGCATGAAGAGTCATAGGAAGTTCTTCAGTAGGAACATGACTGACTCCTCTTGATCAGCAACACCTACAGCTGTTGTTGGGGATCCCCAGGACCCCACTTTTCGCTGACGGCTTCTTTGTCCAGGATGGACTCCCTGAGCCCCATGCCCACCGCACACCTACATATGGACACAAGCACACCACACAGACAACTACTGGCCACAGACACACCTGTGCGCACAGGTAGCTCGTGCGCATGTGAGACAACCACGTGCCACCACGTGCCACCACGTGCCGTCCATGTCCCCATGTCTCAGGGTGATGACAGCAGTAAACACCTTTATCACACTTCGCCACGGGCCGGGCAGCCAGCACTGTTCTGTCTCCTCTGCATTTATTAACTCAACTAATCCAGTCCCCTAAAGGAGGAACTGTGGCGATCCCCATTTTTATAGATAAAGGAACTAAGACATAGAAAGGTGAGTCATTTGTCCAAAGTGATATAACTAGTAAGTGGCAGGGCTGGAATTTGAACCAAGCCATCCCACGCCAGGGTCCATAGTCTGTATCACCCATGCAGAGCAGTCCCAACCCCTCCCCTGGGCTTCAACACTCCGCCCAGCTACCCATGTTCCAGTCCAGCCACACTAAACCTCTCGTGGGCCCTCAAATACACACACCCCTGCCACAGGCACCTCCTCAGCCCATTTCCTACCATCTTTCTCTGTGGTACAAATCTCCTTAAGAGATCTGTTTTTATTATTTGTTTACCAAACATTTGTTAAGCACAGATTATGGTCCGGGCTTTGTGCTCAACAGTTTATGTGCATTCTCTTATTTGATTCTTACCGCAACCTGACAGAGGTTCGGTTAATTGTTAGCCGCATTTCACGGATGGGTAAAATGAGGCGCTGAGTGGCCAGGCCACCTGCCCAAGGTCACAGAGTGCCAGAGCTTGGAAGAGACTGAAACCATCTCAACTCGTCGGCTCCTAATCTCATCCCGGGCTGCATCCTGCTCAGTTTTGGCTTCTGTAGCCAAGAGGAAAGTCTAAGGGGGAGGCGGACAAGAAAAGGAAGAGGAGGAGGAGGAGTGACAGAAAATCAAAAGGCAAGGCTATTGGCCACTGTGAACCCTGAGTGTGGGCAGAGAGGGTAGAGAGACCCTGGAAATGTTTTACACACATTTTACTGTGTACAGCTTGGAAATATTTGGAACTATGAAAAAGTTGAAAGGATGGTGCCATGAGCACCCATAAACTCACCCTCTAAATATGGCAATTAGCATTTTACTGTGCTGGCTTCACTGCCTATCTCCCCATCCTGCCGGCTGTCAATCCACTGAAAATGGCAAACACTTGGCAGAGTTCTCAGATCTAAACAGGTGGTTCCAGGCTGAGCTCCCTCGGGAAAACCACTGAGGGTGACCCCAGTTATGGGGCTTTTACTGGAGCCAGAGCGTCCGTGCATGGTTCACGTATACACAGCAAGTACACATGGGGGCAGGAGTGTGGGCACGCCCGCATGCACACACATGCTCACAAGCACACAGGAAACAAGGACACAGAGGATGAGGGGGCTCTGGGGTCTGGAAAAGAGCCAGGAGCCCCCTCAGTTGGCCAGCCGGCCAGTTCCTTCCCACCAGCCATCCCCACAGGGGACAGCCAGGACCTCACAGCCCCACCAGGCCGCCAGGAGCTTTGGAGCTCAGGGCCAGCCCGGGGGGCGGGGTGTTTCCCTAATTGTCCTGCTTGTCGCTCACCCAGCAGAGGAAACAGCCGCTGGCTTCAGTCTCCAAATGACAGGAAACGCCATGGAGGGCTACTCGGCCAGTAATTACTACTTTGAGAAAAGAGAAAAAAATGCTGAGGGGGAAATGGTTCCAACTCAAATAATCTGCTCATTGGGGGGATGGGAGGCTGTTTCAAGGAAAAGACATTTTGAAAAGCCTTCAGTCAATCTGACAAGCAATTATCTGCTTAGCTGCTGGTACAAATCTCCCCCTCCCTCCCCCCAGGACTGGTGCCCCTCCCGGGAAAACAAGAGCCCCAGGCTGACACTCTGCTCCCCAACCCCCCCACCCCAACTCCCAGGAGCCAGAAAGTTGAACAAGAGATTGAGATCCTGCTTGGGAAACCTCAGGGTCCGGGGCAGCCAGTGGCTTGGGGGAGTGGCTACCTGATTCTTTCCTCCACCTTTCACACTTGGTGTCCACACACACACACACACGCACGCGTGCACACATCCTCTACCCAGTGGGACGACACACCCTCCTGCCCCGAGAGCGGCAGACTGAGCCTGTTTCAAACAACCACCCAGGGAAGCATAAGCATTCTCACATTTCATTCATTCATTCAACAATCATTTTCTGGAAAAGAAAATTCACCAGGACATCGGATGAGAAGGGTGGGAGAGACACCCATGGCCTTCTGAATAGAGCTGGGGAAGAAAGTCCTTGTCAGCAGCTTTGTGGCTCCTAATCTGGTTGGGGGAAGAGCACAGAGGACTGGCTGCGGAGGGGCAGGAGAGTGTGAAAAGCAAGTTCTGGGCCCCCTAGAGAGCCCTGGGAAGCCAGGCAGAGGGCTCTCTCTTCCCCTCTACCTGCCCCAGCCCAGCCCTCCTCCTCTGGCAGCTCTCCTCTCCCAAGATCTGGCCCTAGCTCTTGCTCAGAGAATCCTGGAAATTCTCTCTAGTACAAGC
Source organism: Tonatia bakeri (assembly GCA_004024845.1). Lineage (NCBI taxonomy): Eukaryota > Metazoa > Chordata > Mammalia > Chiroptera > Phyllostomidae > Tonatia > Tonatia bakeri. The sequence continues at coordinate 10,249 of PVIA01006302.1, read as the reverse complement.
CATGGGTCTGGCTACTATCCTCCCAGGGACTTCTGAGGGGAGACCAAGAATGACCCTCCAGCATCACAGAGTAGGGGCGACAGGCTGATCCCCACCCCCACACCTCGCTCCCTCTTCTCTCTCTCCAGCAATGTGCTGGGCCTTGTGCAACAGCCCGGCTATGCAGGCTCTCCGTGGACCTTCCCGACCACCTGTGAGCAACAAAGACTGTTACTCACCAGAACATTCTACAGGTAAGGAAACAGCGCTCTGACAGGTGAAGTGCAGTTATAAGCAGGAGGGTTGAAATTTAAACCCAAGTCTTGCCCAGTCTCCTATCCATGCTATTACCCACTTTGAGATACCGACGTTCCAAACAAGATGCTCATTTAACCCAGAACAAATGTTCAGTAAATGTTAGCTCTTCTTAATCTATCCTTGTCCACCTTGGAACCCCGAGAAGGTTGCATCAGCAAAGCTGAGTGCCCTGATAAGGAAGGCAGACAAGATACATGTGAAAACTGGTGCCCTGCATTTTGCACTTGGACCTTGGGTACAATCAAGAACAAATTCCTATGTCCGTCCAGGTGGGCCACACATGCAGAGCTTAGAACAGGATGACTAATTGCACCTCCAACACTGTGGGCCAGAGTCTGCTCGCCAGACTCTCAGGCTCTGCCCAGAGCTGAGCGGAGAGGCAGACGCTGACACGGGCAGGCCCTGCCTGACTGCATAGCCCCGGAGGTGGGACCCCTCCCTTCTGTGTCTGCTGCTTAGAAAGGGATTGAGACCACCCCACCAGACACGTGGGCCCTTGCCCCTCCCGCCACACTCACTACAGCTGCTCCCATTGCTCTGGGACGTACACAGGACACGCTATCTCCCAAGGCCATCAGTCAGGAGAGGAATGCCTGTGTCAACGGGGCACAATGATCCTGCCCGCCCGGCACAGGAAGGAGGCAGCTGTTTGCTCTCCCAGAACATTTCATTTTGCCTTCGGTGTTTGGCAAGACATGTCTGATGCACTGGCAGGCAGGGGTGTTGCTCCTTGTGTCCCCACGCGGACACACCCTCAAGCTTTACGACCAGAGCAACTCCAGTACAAGACCTGCCCCACGTGACACCCAAGCCCCACCTCTCGACTGCATGGCAAAGCAGAAACTCTCCACTTGCCAAAGAACTTGGGCCGACCTCCAGTCACCCATCCATTCATCCATCCATCCATCCATCCATCCATCCATCCATTTCATCAGCATTTAGTGATGCTAGGCACCTGAGATGCAAGGACAAGTGACACTGTTCCTTCCCTTCAGAACTCACGGTGGAGATGATGCCATTGGGAGGTGCAGCCTAGCAGAATGGGGCCTTGCAACACACACAACTGGGTTCAGATTTCAGCTGTGTTGCTTCGTAGCAATGCGACCTTAACGAGTGACTGTCCTCAGTGAGCCGCAGCCTTCTCCCAGGGAAGAGGGGATGATGGGGTACCTACCTCCTCCTGTTGTTGGGGCAACTATGTGGAAAATTGCTTGTAAAGTGCTGGGCATTGTGCCTGGCACGTTGGGCTTCTCGAGGTGTGTCAGCTAGTGTTACTCATTATTGCCTTCTGTGAAATGGGTATGACAATCCCCAGCCTGTCTTCCTTCACAACAGGGTCAATACCAAACAAGAGAGCATGTGGGGAGAGTGTTTTGGAGATAGTGGAGTGTTTATATTATCACTCACCCATGTAACAAATGTTCTTTGAGCATCTGCGATGTGCCAGGGGGGTGCTGGGAAGGGTGAGGGAGGCATGAATGTCTCGCACATTCCAAGAGCGTCTGGAAAAGAAGATCAACCTCTGATCAGACAGTCATGGGTTTGGAGCAATAAGAACAGCAATAAAAGTTTCTACATAGCAAGGTGGGGGGCGGGGGGGTCATTAGCTGACTGCAGAGGCCAAAGCAGGCCTCCTGGCAGAAGGGAAGTTTCGAGGCTCAATAAGAATCCAGGCTTTTAAAGTCTGAGCAAGGAGCCTATTACCCAGTTAGAGAATCAGAATGCCTTGGGTGACACAAGAGGGGTGACCCAGACAAGGGCTGTTCCTGTACGGGGGCTCTGGGGACGAATATCCAAGGAGCCTGGAGGCACCTGGACCCAAGGTCAGCCTTTATGCCAGGAGAAGGTAAGGTAGCCCGAGGAAAGCCTTGTGAACACAGATGGGCCTGTGCAGGCTGAAGGGAGGCAAGGGCTGCAGCTGTGTGGGCCGACATGTGCTGCCTGGGCTCCTGGACATCCCTCAGTCCATGGAGACATCTTCTACAAGGAGCAGTTGGTGGAGCCTAGATTGGAGCCCAAGTCTGGCTATTTACGGCTCTCTACTGGTCAGACCCCCAGTCTGGGCCGGGTGACTAGCCTCTGACCGAGATGGCTGCCCTGATCACCCCTGGCCCCAATTTGCCTCCAGTCCTCCCAATTTGCATCTGTACACGGACCCCAAGCAAACTCCCCTCCCTACAAAGTTCTTCCAAATCACTCCTTTTCTGTTCCCTGTAGAAACCAGACTCTACCCATCCACCCCAAGCAGCACCCCTCTCCCCTTCCCGGCAAGCATCCTGTCACCTCCTCACATCCCCAAACCACTTACCAGTGTCCCTGGGGCTTAATGCAAGTCACAGGAGAAGCCCTTGGCTGACATCCACCCCAGGAAGCCACATTAGCAACTTCATTCATCAAGGGCAGGCCTGTGCCTCTATTGTCTGCCCTAATCATTTGTTTATTCCAGCTTTGGCGCAGCCCCAGCTAATCGCAATTATTACCGTCCACCGTCCTTCGTCCTTCGTCCTTCGTGGCAGAGACACTTGCCATTCCTCTAGCGCCAGCACAGAGGAATGGCGTTATTGCACATGGTAGTGAAAGACTCCCCTTATTCAATACCACCCAAAATATCAGATAATGTTCAGGAAAGAACACATACATTCATTACTCATATAATCCACATACACGTTTGAATCCGCAAAGAACCAAAATGGAAAGGAGTAACAGCTTCTCTCAAAGCCGACAAAATTGGAAACAGTAATACCTAATGCTAGTAAGGTTGCTCTGAAATCGCCCAACAGGAAAGCTTTGCTGGAGGCAAAGCAAATTAGAACAACCTTTATGGAAAGTAAATTGGGAAATATGTATCACGAGCCACAAAAATGTGCCTACCCTGAGACCCACGGATTCCACTTCTGGGAATTTGTCCTAAGGAAATGAGACAAATAAAAGGAACACTCTGTGGAAAAAGAAAAGTGTGTGTTAAAGCATTATTTAGAAGGAAGAATAATTGAAAGTCAAGTTCAACAGCACCCAGCATCCATTTGATGAAATAATGGGATAATCTCTGAGACTGGTGCAGCAGGCAAAGGGAAGCTTAGACTGTAGCATTAACTGGGAAAGCGGCGTTCACATTTCAAGTTTATTATCAAGTCCAATATGCACACACTGTGGATGAACATAAAAATCACAGCAGTGGCAATGCTAGCCTGCTAGCCTTATGGGAAGAGCTTTTCCCTCGTTTTCTAAATTTTCAGTTGGGTTGTATGTTGGTTTTACAGCTTCTTTTAACTGGAGCTAACAAATGATCATGCTTCACAAAAGCACCACAAAAGGCCCTTAATTAGCGCAGCTTTCACAAGACCCTTGGCCTGTCTGGGCCTTATTTCCACCTTCCTTAAGATCTGTTCCCTAAATGACGCGTGGGAGGTGGACAGACCTGGGAAGGCTTGGCAGTCTTCGAAGTAAGTGCTGTGAAGAATGGGTTTGTCCAAAACACTGACTAATGGACTTCATTCCCACCCACAGCATCTCTGCAAAGGGGATAGCCTCATCCCCATTTTAAGGATGAGACAACTGGGGTTCAGGTGGGTTGGAGACTTGACCAAGAACAACACAGACAGTAAGGAGTGGAGGCAGGGATTCAAATCCAGGTCCCTGTGCTCCACGGTGTCTGTTTTATTCTTGCCGTATTTCTCAATCCAGGCTATTTTTCTCAAATAGATGTATTTTCAAAGGAGCTGATTCATTAAAAGAAGCCGGAAGCTGTGGCTTGCAGGGAACTCCAGGCGGCCCATTCAGGCTGCCCAGGAGGCCTTGGAAGGGAATGTAGGACTCAGGGCTTGGCTGGTTTGCTTGAAAGGTGACCAGCATGGCCACTGGCTGCAAAACCCATTGGGTCCAAGCATTCCAAAAGAAGGCATCTGCTTTCCCAAGAATGCACCTCCACAGCCACAGAGACAGGCCCCAAAGAAGGAAAAAGAGCCAGCAGGCCCCTGATTGGTGCCTGGTGATGTCATGCCCCACCCAGAAAACCTGTAAACGCTGCCTGCTCTGGGGCAACTTTATGGGGGACTTGGTGTCTGCACATTCCCTCCATGGCAGCCAGGCTGGCATGACGGCTCCTGTCGGCCAGCAGCACCCCGCCCGCGCCCTGCACATCCCCAGCCTCCCCGCACCAGGCCTCTGAAGCCTGTAATTACCTGCAGTGCACTGTTGCTTTATGGGCTCCTGGAGATGGGAGACAGGCGGGATGAGGAAGTTCCTTGAAAGGGACAGGGGAATCTTCCTCCCAACAGCATCTCTCTATATCTCCCGCTGTTCTGAGGGCTTTGGGAAGCAGATCGGGGCAGTGCCAGCCTCTGCAGACCTACAGACACCCTCCCAGCTCCCAGGCCCTCCAGCTGACCCCAGCGGCATGCACCCTCCCCCAACCATCCTTCAGCTGCTCCCCCCACCCCACAGCTCTTAGGACAAAATATACAGATTCCTCCCTGTGGCCTCCAAGTCTCTGAGTCATCTAGGGTCTGTCTCGTCTCCCAAAACTCCCCTGCTCCATCCCACGGATGATTGCAACGACCTCCTCACCATTCCCGCACCACTGCACCCTCACTTGCCTCTGAGCCTCCTCAAAGGCTAGTCCCTCTGTCTGGAATACTTGTCCCTCCCTCTCCCTCTGCTCACCCCTCTTTCTCTGGCTACCCCCCACCCCACTCACCCCTGAGTCTCAGTCTAGATATCTCTTTATTCAGGGATCTTTTGTAGACATCTGTCCCAGGAGACCAGATTTCCCCCACTTCCAGGCTCACAGAGCCCCCAGATTTGTCTCATGTTTTAGTCACTGGGGTCCCCACAGAAGCAGATGCTATAACAAAGATTCAGCTGCAGGTGGTTCATTTAGGAGGTGATGCCTGCACCTGCTGGCAGAGAAGTAGGAAGTAGGACAGAGCAAAGAAGTCCACCAATGGAGAGTGCTTGTGTATCGGGCAAGTGACTGCTATGGGCAGACGGGGGTTAATTCTTCGGTGGGGAAGGAACCCAGGTATCAATCACCAGTCCCAGAAGTCACTGTTTGGGAGGCTCTTCCCGATGGATGTCACCTGGCCTGCCAACAAGTATAAGTACCGTGGGCTCAGACAGCCAGAGGAAGTTCCCCAGAAGTCAGGTGATGAGCACTGAGGCTGGGATCCAAGGGGTCGCCAGCCAGCATCGCCTCTTCCACTGAATCACAGCCCAGCACCCTCACTGCAGCTGCCTCCTGTGCGCTCTCTCCTCCACAGACCGACCCCGAGTTCTGTGCAGACAGGCGTCATGCCGGTTTTGTTTGTGGCTGTCTCCCCAAAGCCCAGCACGGTACTTGGCACACATTTGGCAAATCCAAACTGTGTTCTGCGTGGGGGGGTCGGGTACCTCAGGGATCCTGTCACAAGGGCCTCAGTTTTCCAGCTGGGACACCCAAAGATCCAGGAGGTAAAACCACAAAAGGAAACCTAGAACACCTTTCATTATTCTAAGCATTGGCCAGAGATTCCAAGGGTCCATCTTGCCCCTTCAGAGTCTTCGGTGAAGACAACAAATGCAAGCAGAGCCAGAGGCCTGAGTTCAAGTCTGAGCTCTACCAATTACTGTGTGGCCTCAAGCAAGCTTCTTAACCTCTCTGTGCTTTGGTTTCCTCAACTACTGAGACTCAGAATAAAATGAGAGTTTGGGGATGACTTCAGAGATCTCTGAGTGTGGCACAGGCAGGTGCACAAGAAATGTTTGCAGAATCTAAATCTGAGAAGACTTCATGTTCCTCTTTACCCCAAATCCAATAAATCAATAGAAAAATAAAAGGACTAAAAAGCCTCCAAGACTTGCTTCTCCTACCAGCCAGCCAGGCCCTGGGACAGATAAGGAAACTGAGGCCTAGAGACAAGAAGGGTAGTCCCCAGATCTTGCCTTGAGGTTGGGGCTAAGATGAGAACCCAGGTGACCAGGCACTCTGTCTGTCCCTCCACCCCTGCAGAATGGGGGTGGGAGTACAGAGGGACTGACTGACCATGTCCAGACCTAAGGCCAAACGCTGCTCACATGCACTCCTGTTCGCTCAAGGGGTCGGGCCAATGACCATCTGGTCACATGTCCAGCGTTGGAATGTGAGAGGCCAGACAGAGGCATAGGAGAGGGGGTGGCATGGGGTAGATTCTACATTCTGCCTTGCATCACTGCCCCCAGATTCTGAGAAACTGGGTGAAAGTGTAGCAAGTCTGGGGCCTTGGCCACCTGGGGTTAGAGACTGGGAAGGCCCTGCCCCAGGGCAACCCTGCCCCCTCCCAGAGCTGGGAACCCTGGTTTTCTGACTCTTGTTGAGCCCAGCACTGGTCCACTCAGAAGTAGAGGGTGATTCTGGGCCTTGGAGAGCCTGTGAGGTCAAGCCAGGCCAGATCTGCCCGTGTGTGTGTGTGTGTGTGTGTGTGTCAAAGAGAGCCACAGAAACTGGCACAAAAAGTAGCTCAGCCATCCTCCATACTGGCCAGCATCTGTTGTCACCCCCTCTGTGACCAAAGGAAGAGAAAGTAAATGGGAATCCTCCCCTGCCCGACCAGGGGCTCAGAGCCCCGTGAGGGAGCAGGAGCTTGGGCAAAATCTAGAAATGTCTTCCATGCATGGAATGCCCGCTGTGTCCTCTAATTTCATCTGCCTGACAACTGCCTGAGGAAGGGGTAGGGGGGCGGGTATTACCCATGTCACTGCTGAAGAAAATGAGGCTAGGGAAGGCTAAGGGGCTCACCTACAGAAGTTCCATGGGAAGCCGACACCAATCTGCATTTGCTGACCCTTGAATTCCCAGTGATGGGCACCAAGGCAGATGCCTGGCAAATCTTTGTTGAGTGAGGGAGTGAATGAGTGAATGAAATGTCAGAGGCAAGATTAGAACCCGGGTCTGACTGCCACCAATGCCAGATGTTCCTTGATTTGCAGACATGCAAAACTCTCTAAGAGAAGTCAATGCAAAGCAGTGTGGGAACCAAACTTGTCATGTCAGACGCTGCCAGGAGTCTGACACAAAGAGCAGGAACATTTGGTTGAGGTTTTGAAGTATAAGTAGGAGTTTTCTAAACTGACCATTCATTCCCCAAATGTTTAATCAGCCTTCATTGGCTATCTGGCACTCTTCTAGGAGCTGGGATCCAGCAATGAAGGACGTAAGATTTCTGTCCTCGTGGGGTTTAGATTAAAGAGGGTCAGAGGAGAGGGCATTTCGGGCAGAGGGAACAGCACAGGTGAGGAACGAGGAGGTATGTGTTGGGGGTGCAGAATGTGGGGTCCATGTGGGTGGGAGGGGTGTGAAGGGACTGTTGGGAAGACAAAACTGGAGAAATAAGCCCAGGTCCAGAGGGTTTTGAGTGCCTGAGGGCAGATAGGAACGGGAAAAGGGGGTGTTTGTTTGTTTGTTTGTTTGTTACTCATTGACCCAGTACGTTTGACTGCATCTGTGATTATTTTTTTTTACTTAGTTTATGTGTTGTTCTCCTAATTTAAGCCATGGATACCACCACAAAAAAACCTGGAGCTCCAAAAGTTTTTCGTGCCATTGAGGAGAAAAGAAATCAGCATTGCTCATTGTTCATCTTTTCATCTTTTACACTGATTTTGGTACTGAAAAATATTTCCACGTTTAAAGCTGGAGCCTTCACGTCAGGTACCCAGACCTCAGCAGGGGTGGTTAAGTTGCTTATAAAATATGTGACATGTTTTAATTTCTTTAAATCAGTCAGTCAATCATTTGTGATGTCTTTGGCAGGGATAAGATAGAAAACAGGCTTTTATTTTATTAGGAAGCTGAGCTTGTCAACATTTCAAGTGGGAGGTTGCCTGACCCAGGTTTCTGCAGATTGTTGGGAAAACTTAAAGCAGAAGAAGCCGGGACTCAACTTGAATGAGGCTCTGCGGAGGAGGCGGGCAGGGGGCCTTGTGTCCAAACACAACCCACTGGGCTATGGGGATGTGCTTGAAACGAAGACTGGGGCGGCTCCTTCTGCAGTGAGTGAGCAAAAAGTGCCAAGATAACCGCTGACCCCCTCTGGGTCCAGCGGCTCTGCTTGGCCAGATCAGGAAGAAAATTCCAAGGGCTCAGCAGCAAGTAAGGAAATCAAAGTGAAGGAAGGAGAGGGGGCTTAGGCAGCACCCGTAAGGGTCTCTGAAAGCCAGGAATGGGGAGTGGGTTGATGGAGATACAGACATGGGCCCGGTAGGGACCAGGGTCTGCAGAAGCCGCAAGGCATGCAGGGGCCCAGCGCAGCGCTGATTCACAGCGGGCACCCAGCAACTGTCTATTACGTGAACGGTCTTGAACACCAGGCTGATTGACTTTACTTCTTTTGATAGCTTTGATAGGTTAGATGCCTTTTATGTGCTCAGAAGTAATTTTGCTAAAAGCCTTTCATTCGTTCATTATCTCGTTTTACAGAGGAGGAAACTGAGGCTCAGAGCGACTGAGCGGCTTAGCCAGGGTCACAAAGCTGGCGAGTCCTAGAACCCAGGCTTGACCCCAGGTCCCTGTGAGCTCAGCCCCTAAGCTCTCTGTCTCTGGGGGTGTGGTCTTGCAGGAGAAGGAAGTGCAGAGTCCGGGCTGCATCGTGGCAGAAAATTTCGCTTTGACAGACCCCTTTCTCCATAAAAAAAAATAATGTGTGTATGTGTGTGTGTGTGTGTGTGTGTGTGTATTCAAATTATAATCTCTGACTATTGGTATAAAGAAAACTATATTCCAGGCTGGATTATAGTCACTTGTTTCTTCTGACTTTAAAGATACTAAAATACTTCCATGGACCCCTGAACTATCATGAATTGCAGGTGGGGGCCGGCTGTGCACGCTGGAGCAGGGAGCCTGGGCGAAGGGGCCCCAGAGCCGTGGTCTGCACCTAAGAGTGGATCAATCTCTGCTCACTGAGGTGCAGCCTTTGGAGCCCCCCAGTGGGTCAAGGGGCAGTCCATAGCATGTCAGACCCTTGCAGGTCACCTCCAGGCCATGACACTCCTCCTTTCTGAGACATTTGCACCTCTTCGGCTGGACAGTCAGGGGGAGAAACAGCTCTGTTACCAGGGGACTCAGAGTAGGCCAACTCTGTGCACACCGAGAAACAGCAGGAAAATCCAGCCACCCCAAGCCCCAGCCCTGCCCTTCCCCGGCCCTACAGGTGGGGAGATGCTCAGACTGCCCTCTGCCCTCTGCCCTCTGCCCTCTGCCCTCGGCTTCTGGGAGCTGTCTCCCTGGGAGGAGTTGGAGCCCCACCGGTGAACTTTGGCATCCCTAATCTTTGTCTTTCCTTCTGCCCCCATCTCCAATCACTCAGGAGCTCATGAGCAAGCACAGTGGACACTGGCAGGGAGGGGCTGCCCCCAGCTCAGTCTCCCAGAGCCCACCTTGCCCACATTCACACTGGGCTGTGGGAGTCCCCCACCTCAGCTTCCCACAGCCTTCAGTTAGGTCTCTTCTGGAAATCAAAGCCACGCTTCCTGGGCTTCCTGACAATCCTCTGTACCAGCTCCTGTTGTTAGCTTTCTAAAAGAAAACATGGATACTTTTCAACTTGACTATATGCCAGGGTCTGTGCTCAACACTATACTTATCCAATGCCCATAACAACTCCACAAAGTAGGTACTATCCTTGCCCCATAAGGCAGCAGTACAGGTAAGGGACTTAGCAAATAGCCAGATCAGGATTCCCAGCTGCCTGGCTTGCCCCTCCCAAGCCCTGAGCTCCAAGCACCAGGCTCCAGCTGCTTCCCCGGTTGAATTCTTCAATGCCTCCCTATCCTCCATTCCCTGGCCTGACTCTCAAGGCTGTCCGAACCTGCCCTTTGTCAAATTTCTATAATGCCCCTTTCCACTGCGCCCCCCACATGGCATTAGATGCTCCCCAGCCTTCCAGAGCCACAGATGGTTCTTCACACACACACACACACACACACATCTCCTCATTTCACC
>PVIA01006301.1:21731-99727 GCA_004024845.1 Tonatia bakeri | reverse complement strand
TAGACAGTAGGTAGAAAATAGACATGGGGAGGGTAGGAATAGTATGGGACATGTAGACACTAGAGAACTTATGACACATGGACATGAACTAAAGGGGGGAATGAGGGTGGGAGGGGATGGGCAGGGTGGTGGGGAGTGAGGGGGGAAAATGGGCCAACTGTAGTTGCATAATCAATAAAATAAAGAATTAAAAAAAATTTTGAGTCTTTTTTTAAATTTTAATTGTTTTTCAAGTACAGTTTTCTGTCAAATTCTGAGTCTTTATTCTGTTTCGTATACACATTTATATCCCAAACTTTTCTTGGAATCATCCAAGAGAAGACTTTCCATGTATGCCAATAGATGTTTATTTGACCTTGGGTTGCTATAAAGAGCAGTGCCATGTCATCACTATAATTTAATATTGCTCGAATATTTAGAGTTCTGGGCATCTGGGAGCTCCTAGGATGACTCTAGAATTTAAAAATCAGTCCCACGTATAGCTAGTTGGGGTGGGGGATGTTACGGGATGGAGGGATTGAGCAAAAAGGAAAAGGACTCAAGGACATGGGCAACAGTGTGGTGATTGCTGGGGGGAAGTGGGTATAAGGGGACTAAAAGGTAATGTAAAAAATACAATAAAGATTAAATTTAAAAAATTTAAAAAATAGTACCATATGTGTGGACTTTTATAAACTTGCAATATTAAGAAAATAAAAGATCCATTATAGTTGAGCTCAGAAAAAGTATTTGACTATGTCTGTTTTACTTTTTATATCTTGATAGCATAGAATAATGACCTCTAACATCCAAATAACATGTTCACAAATAATTCCAATTATATTCTCACCTTTGATGTACACAATGTCATGAGAATTAGAGTGGTATCTCCTCAGAACACTGAGGCTCAGGAGGGCGAACTGAGGTGCTAAAGGTAAAGTGGCTGATAAAGCTGGGACGGAGAGCCGCTCATTTATTCCTTCATCCCCCATCTATTCCCTGATACTGACTGAACACCCATTATGTGACGGGCCTGATGGTAGCTACTGAAAATGCAACTTAAACTCTGTCCTCAAGGAGTTTATTATCCAGTGGGAATGACAAGTGTACACGAACAACTAAACACGTCTTTAATTGCAGTTGTGATATATACCATGATGAAAAACTATGGTGAACAGAAAGGGTGTAGAATGGGAGGTCTGTACTAAGTAGTTAATTGTAATAAACTAGGTGTACCCTAGATAGATTGCAAAAAAGGGGATTTTTTTAGAGGGTAATAAGTAACTTATGGAAACTTCAGGAGGGAAAAGTAACCAAGCTAGGGATAGACCTTCAGGAACTCTAGTAGACAGAAGAAACATTCAATCTTCTACCAGATGGCTCTAATGGAAATCTTACCACTGCCTCCTCCTGTTAATTCATAATGAGGTTTCTATGATGTTAGATATCCTGGGACCATGATTAGAACCTCGAATGGAAAAGAACAAATGTCTCTGAAATCATGCTTGCAAGAAAGGCTAACAGACCCATCACCCTCCATCTGCCTTTCTCCCCACCTTTGCCCAGCGCTGCTTTCCATGGCCCACTTCCTCTGCCAAGTCTGTTGCTGATGCACATACCCGGCAGAAAACAGGCCATATTCAGACCTCATTGCAAGAGAGTTCAAGAGGTGTGTTTTTGTTTGTTTGTTTAGTTTTCTAACATTTGTAAGTGGGAAATACCTGTAGATGGGGGTTGGGGTGAGTGTTAGGCAGTCAATCCACAGTATTGCCTCAAGATCCTAACTAGTCAGGGAGTGAGCATTGGCTTCCCTGAGACCTGAGTTTAGCTGACATTGAAAGGATGTGGAAGGGCTTGAAACAGCTAGTTAAAGGGTAGATCTGGAGGAAAAAAACATTCCATGTGTTGAGGACAGCCTGTTGAAAGGTCCCAGTGCAGGATAGAGCTTTAGGCTTTAGAGTTACTGAAAGAAGTGTTTCAAGGGAGGGAGAAGACTTTGGGAACAAATTAAGTAGCTTGGACTGCTCCCTAAGGCCAGGGGGAAACCATCAGAAGATCTTAACAATGACAGTGACCCAGGTCTACAGAGTCTGATTCTGTTGGTCTTTCTACTCTTCCTCATCGAGTGTATGATCTTACAGTATGTACACTTTTCAGAGAAAGTTATCTGTTCTAAAAGTTAGTTAGATCAACTTACTCAGCGAGTTCTATGCTGAAGAAAACCATGCACTGACCCCCACACCTGGCAGTTTAACCTCTTAGAGGTGATAGAGTGAATGATAATCATGGTTCAGAGCAACATACCTGAGATATGATTTCATTTCTTGTGGCTTACTGCAGACCACAGTCTGTCGTAGGTACAGGGTAATGGTACCTCTGCAATTCTCAGATTCTGGGACTGCTCATCATTCTCAGTATCACATCTTCCCAGGTCCTTCTGATTAATCATCTCCTTATTGAGAATATGGCTAAAGTTGGCATCTTCACAATGCAATAGAGTACAGATAGATCCCTTCACTAGGCTGCAGGGGAAGGCAGTTAATCTCTACCTGGAAACTCAGCAGAACCTTGGGCTCACACTAAAAACTCCTGGTGCTCATTAATAACCTATCAGAGTCCTCATTGTCCCTTTTAATGAAGAGAATTTGGAATATCTATAATACATGTCATTTAATATATTATTTAAATTTTCTAGAAATCTGTTTTTTAGCCCTGGCTGGTGTAGCTCAGTGTATTCAGCACAGGCCTATAAACCAAAGGGCACATGCCTGGGTTGTGGGCTGGGTCCTCAGTTGAGGGCATGTGAGAAGCAACCACACATTGATGTTTCTCTCCCTCTCTTTCTCCTTCCCTTCCCCTCTCTCTAAAAAATAAATAAATAAAATCTTTTTTAAAAAATCTGTTTTTTATTTTTTACCTCTGAGTTTTAACTATCTCTAAGGAAATTTTTGTGGAGGGAATGCAGTGGCCACTTGGGCACATATATTCTGTAATTCCAAATGAACAGTATTTTTCTTTACTACTATAAATTGACTTTAATTTTATGAATCAGAACATTTTCTTACACTTTTAATTTTAAGGAGAAAGTACAGCAATAAATTGTAGTTCTGAAGAAGGTTAAAGTCTATAACCATTTTTATTTTAAAATTCTAACAATTTATTGTGATTATTACTTCGAAAATTTGCTAGAAGTTAGACAATTTGATGACACTCTAATAGAGCAGTGAAGTCAGTTTTATAGCTTTTAGCCCCATTACATAGTCTTTAAAAGTGTCAATTCTCCTGTATCTATAAGGGATGTGAAGGCAGGGACATTTGTCTACCCAGTTCACTGACTGTCTGTGCCCTATGAACTTGTTCAATAGTTTCTGAATGAATAAGCCAGTAAAATAGGACCATCTTTCTCTTTAAATAAGATATCTGAGCATCTTACACCTTCTTTATGAAATTACTCTGTTGGAGTCCTAGAAGTGTCAGGAGAAACTGTAACAGGTGTTCAAAGAAGTAAACTTGACTTCCACAAAGTACATCGAACAATACAAAACAACAGCAGACACAAAAAGTATCTATGTAGCTCTATGTCTGTGGGGATGCTTTGAGACCCAATTTTTTTATTTTTTATTTTTTTGCTTTATGGGGAAGCAGCACCGAGGGCAGATGCCTCTTTTTAAAACCATGGTGGAAACACACAACTGTTAGTAGGAGTAGAGCCAAACTCCCTTGGTCATAGTTTGTTTAGAGGCAGCAGTAGAATGAGGAGTTTAAATTGACAAGTTGTCTTGAGGTATCCAAGGGTGGCCTGTCTCACCTTGCAGCATGAGACACACCTGGTCTGGAAATTCAGTCCTAATGGATTTCTACAAGAATCAGCAGAGCCCAGGTTATATTCAGAATGGAATGAGCTAGCAAGAAAGTAATGCATTATTCTGATCTTCACAAGTAATGTTCTATTGGTCTTATTTTTCTCATGGAAAGACCATTTTTGACTACCAGCTCCTACTTCTAAGACAGCTCATGACCACATAACCAATAACTCTCCAATAAGGTACTCCTATTGACTGAAGTTTTCCTGTCTGGCAGGGATTGCTTCTGTGGGAAATCTTCTGAGTTGTATGGGAAATTATTTGGGATATTTTTATGATTAGTAATAATATAGACAAACCCAATCTCTTCCCATGGCCTTTTACTCTTAAGCAAAAGAAAAATATAATCATGTTTCAGTTTTTCAGATATTTCCTTTTGCTGAGATATAATTTCTTTTTATATTGTAGCACCCAAGAGTATGCTTTATTTGTTAACTAAGAACAAATGCTCTTCTTGATTTATCATTTTTGACAAAAAAAGACGGCTGTGTATAATCTCCTTCACTGGGAGAATGAATATTCAAACTATAATTCATCCATACAATGGAATATGACCCAACAATGAAAAGGAAAAAAAATTGTTGATTCGTACACCATGGATGAAGGTCAAATGCATTTTGCTAAGTGAAGGAACCAGACCCAAGGGCTACTTAATGCATAATATCCATTTATATGACATTGTGGAAAGGCAAAACTATAGAGGTGGAAAACAGACCAATGGCTGTCAGAGACTAGGATTAAGGGGCAAAATGACTATAAAGAGGCATGATGGAATTTTAGGGGTGATGGAATGATCCCGTATCATGACTGTGGTAGGGGATATGAAACTATGCTCTTCTCAAAATCTATAGGACTGCCCCTGACTGGTGTAGCTCAGTGGGTTGGGCATCATCCCACAAACTGAAAGGTGACTGGTTCAATTTCCGGTCAGGGCACGTGTCTGGGTTGCAGGCCATGGCCCTGGTTGGGAGTGTGGGAAAGGGAGCCGATCAACGTTTCTCTCGCACATTCTCTCCCCTTCTCTCGCCTTTCTCCCTCCCTTCCTCTCTCTAAAAATATATAAATTTAAAAACCTATAGGGGTGTATGCCACAAAGAATGAATTTGATTTTATAGAAATTAACCCCCAAAAGCTGTGTAAAAACAAATCTAGAATCAAATAAAACATTATCAAGGAAGCAGGCAGCTTAGTGTGTTGATCATCCTTTGTAGAGTATGGAGACTACAAAGGCATATAAAGGCAGGTCTATAGTGATGTTTCCCAGGGTGTGCTGTATGGAACACAAGCACCCCTAAATATGGCACTAGATGTTGCTCAGAGATAGGGCTCTAAATTGCTCCTCACAGAAGGATTCTGTACCAAATTAACTGGGGAAATCTTACATTCATAATTCTATCCCCTTTGGAGAGTTGTGGCTATATGTTCATAATTAAAATTGAGAAATTCTACAGCAAAAAACAAACAAACATATAAGAGGAAACACAAACTTTAACTTAAAGTTCTCAAACTTTTTTTTTTACCTATTTATTTATTTATTTATTTATTTATAGAGAGGGAAGGGAGGGAGGAAGAGAGAGAGAGAGAGAGAGAAACAACAATGTGTGGTTGCTGGGGCCCGTGGCCTGCAACCCAGGCATGTGCCCTGACTGGGAATCGAACCTGTGATGTTTTGGTTCGCAGCCTGCGCTCAATCTACTGAGCTATGCCAGCCAGGGCTTCAAACTTGTTTTTAAATGGAACTCTGTTATTTATAGATCATTGAGTTAACATCTTATGGGCACGATTTGGGAAATGCTGACATTTTACAACAAAAACACAAAATCCTAGTTCTACAAAGATGTTAGGAAATTACCTTGTCTTTTGGACAGACACAGAACTTAGCCATTTTGACAGAGGAGAATATAAATATATTGGAGAATATAAATATATTCTTCTTTTTTCAAGTACAACCAGTTCTAAATTGCACAGTTTTTTTTCTGTTTGTTTTTTTGTAAAACAGTCCATGTTTAACAATTTTCTTCCTTGGAGTTAGCCTAAATGCTTCTTCTACTAATGTGTACATTAAAAACAAAACAAAACAAAACTCTCTCCTTTTCTCTCTGTGGAGTTCAGAAACAAGTCATCACCATGTGCTGTAAAAAAGAGCTCACCTTTTAAAAAAAATTCTCACCCAAGATATATTTATTGATTTTAGAGACAGGGAGGGGAGGACGGGCATCGATTGACTTCCTTTTGTGCGTGCCTGTAACCTAGGTATGTGCCTTGACTGGGGATCGAACCTTCAAACTTTTAGTGTATGGGATGGTACTCCAACCAAATGAGCCACCAGGCCAGGGCCAAAGAGCTCATCTTTGAAAGCAGTGGAAATCCATGGGGCTGGCTCACAAGGATACCCCTCTTCTCTGGCAACTGTTAAAACACAGGAGTTGACAACAGCTGCCATGCCCATATTATATCCCTATTCCTGTTCTCGGCCTCACAACTGATGTGCAGTTGTTCCCAGCCTTAACAGATCCTCTCTCCCAGGGACAAGGGAGACACGGCTGACAATGGCAGACTTGAGTCATCTTAATGGTAGGGCCTAAGAGAGGTTCTTGATTTTTGCCCTTCCTGAGATTTGTTTTGTTTGTTTCATCTTTCTTTTGCATTCAATGAGCTACCTCTGTCTCTTCAAGCAAATTCCCTTTTAGCTAAAGTCAGTTTTTGTTATTCGCATCCCAGTGAACTTTAGTATGCTGGGAGAGACCCGGTATTTTATGTGCCTTCTGGCATTGTGTGGTGGCAAAATGGAGCAAATATTGGTCAAGTTCCCCAAATTCTTAAAGTCTGGGGATATGAGAGTTCATTCCAATTTACTGGGAGATTAAGTACAAAATTGGATTCACACTCTGGTCCTTCCCACTAGTTCACTTCAAGTCCTTATGCTCGGTACCTGGGGTCTCTCTTGCTTCCTTCTGGCTTCTAGGTTCCTGTAGAAGTTTCAGTTTAAATCCACCCTAGAAGAGCTTTCATTTTCACTTGGCCCTGTCCTACAAGTAGAATCGTCTCATCTAGTCATTTTTCTTTGTGATTTTTCTTTTTTAACTTTTTGGTTATTTCCAGCTTCTCAGACATTCTCTCTCAGCTCTTTCACACTATACTAAACACTTTAGGAAGTGACTTAGTCCTGTAGAGATATGTATGGAGTTCTCTGGTACAGAATCCAAGAAATGCCTTAATTTTATCTCGACATCTGGATAGGCGTATTTAACTAAACTATGCATTTTGGCACGGTTCCAAAGCACCTGAGGGTAGTTGCAGTACCTTTGAGGTTTGCAGTAATGCAAAGATTTATATGCAGCATTTACCCCATGCTGGTTCAGAGTGTTATTCTTTTTCATTATTTGATTTATATACTTGCTCAAAGTTTTTCCAATTGTAGGTGAGATTTCTGTCAGCCTCTACACATGAGCCTTTCAGAAAATACATCTTATCTTCCATAGGCCTGCCGCACCCTGCACAAGGCCAAGCTTAAAAGTGGGCATGAAGAACTGTCTGCAAAACAATCACTACATTTGCAAAAACTAAAACATGGCAGCTGACTGCTGCCCGGGGCCTTAATGCATTGTATTATCAAGCATCTTGGGGCTTTATAGTCTTCAAAAGAAAAATATACACACTTACTCGTATAACTAAACTTCTTGAGATATGACAAAAGTTTTACTGGGAGAATTTTTAAAGATCTAAATAATTTAAATGCAAGTTTTCTTAACTCCCATTTAAAGTACATGTTTGTTCTGCCATCCTGGAAGTGCCTTCCTCCTTCTGCTGCCCCACAGCCAGGTGAACTGCACGCATGTTGCAGGTCCTGGCACTGCACTCCCCCTGTTCCTCATCAGCCAGCTCTCGCCTCTGATTCTCCACCAGAATGAACAGAGGACATTTCACAGTCTGACCAAGGATCGTATTTTGAAACTTTGTGGAAAATTAGCAACAGCATTTATCTTACATTTAAACTTTGCCTAAGTACTTAAGTGGAGGAAATTATACGAATAGAACGAGGAGATTTGGGAGGAATATTCACTCTGTAACATGAATTGAGCTCAAGCATAGGAAGCCTTTAAGCTTGTAGATGGACTCGCCAGTTGTCTTCAATATCAGTCATGTGCCATCCACCTGCTGACCTAGTTTTTCAGGAAGTTGGGGTGGGACACTTGTACCCCCAGTCATAATTCCCTCTCTTTGTGCAAGGCTGATAGGCTTCAGGAACTTTGGGGATCATTTTTCCCTCTCTGGGGTAAAGGCAGTGCCAGAGAAGTGGTGGCCAGGAGGACCATCTTTTCTGCACCTTCCTCAAACCCCAGTTTGTTTCGTATGTCCCTGGACTACGTTCTCACAATGCTGAGTGCCCTGAATTAAGCTAGTGCACTTGAAGTCTTTCTGGACTCGACCCTGAGACCTTTGTAGACAGGCTTGTGAATTCTTCATACAACTGGAGTCTAGCCTAAGTAGGCATTTAACAGTTACGTGTTGGATGCTCAGCTGGCTCCACAGCTAGCTTTATGTATTATTTGAGATTGGAATATTGCCTGTGCCACACAATAACAGAAGGTATGCTCACATGCTTTGAAGGGCCCAGAATAGCTGCTCTCTTTATCCTTAAGGGCCACTGGGGACTAAGCTTCAGAAAGAGAGAAAGGGTAGGACTACGGATAACAAGCATCACAGCTGGTGGCTCAGAACTGAAAGCTGTTCTTTCGTGCTCCATTAGACTCTGGCCTTGAACTGGTAGCATCTTTTTGATATTAAGAATAGAGCTGACAAATGGAAAAGGAAATTCAGCAAGGTTTCCAATGGAAGTGATACTGTGGAGAGAGCCCTAGATTTTCAACTTAACCACTTTTTAGGGTAGCTATTATGCAGGGAGTGCTTGCTATATGTCAGGCAAAAGTTTAATCACATTATAAACACTATTTCACTTAATCCTAATAAACCTCTGAAATTATGATCCTCATTTTACAGTTAAAGAAACTGAGACTATGGAAGAGTCAGAAACTTTCCAAGGGGACCCAGTATTGTATCTCTAGCCCAGATGTAGGGTACAGATCTAAAGATGAATTCCAGCACACGTGCTTTATCCCCTGACCCACATACCATTTATGGAAAAGAAAGGTCATGGACAAGCTACTCGGTGTTGGACAGGCAATTTGATCTCTCTGAGTCTCTGTTTACTCAAATAAATTTAAGAATGTCAATACTTATAGGATTATTATGAGGCTTAAATGAAATGACATATATGAAAGCCAGAAGATGATCCTGGCACACTGAAGGCATGAAATAATTCTGTTTCCTCTTTAGAGCTAAACATGAGGTAGGCACTTGGAAAACTGACTTGAGTGGTAGATATGCCACAAGGAGACAGAGTCAGAGGTGGCATGATGATCCTTGGTTTCCATGGAGCTGGCATGGACCTGGAGGTGGCTTTTCCTGACAATTAGGCAGGGGTGGGATGTGTAAGTCAGAGGGGCTAAAGCCCTCTCCGGAATGATTTGATGGCATGACATCACTATATAGCCATCACCCCATACTTGCCTCTTCCACTCACAAATCTGCTGTTAGGGTAGAAGGATATATGTGTATAAATAATGTGTATCGCTGGGGGGTGGTATATGAAACACATTTTCCATCATTATCGCTAAGATCTCCTCATTGGGGACATTTGATAGCTTTGAAGTCACTGAACTCATTATTACCTTCTGCTAGACATGAATTCTGCATAATTTTAAAAAATTAATTCAGGTTCAATCAGAGGAAAAATCTGATTTCACTTTCACCTTTACCTAGGGACTATGAATGAGTCTAAGTGACAAGTTAATCCACTGTTCTGCTCAGTGCTTTACTGCTCTCACCTAGAACGTGCCCGCCCAGCACACAGCAGCCCCCAGTTCGTGTCTGAGTGATGAGTGTGAGGGTCAGAGTAACAGCCCGGCCCGTTCTCCACACGGCCATTGGAACTGTTTGGAACAGACCTGTCATGGGCCCCTCTCCAGTCTCATGTCTCACTCAGTCACTAGCTGTTTCCGCAGAAGCCCACGTGCTGTCTTGACCATGCTGCACTTTACACGTGCTATTCTTTCTTCTTTGGTGGGCCTCACCACTGTCCACTGTTCTTAAACGCGTACTTATTCTTAAAGACTCAGTACATATGAGACCTCACTTGTAAAACTTTCCCACTTCTTTCCTGGTAGTATAAGGGATATTTTTCTACCCCTGAGGTACTTTGTAACTAGCTCTCTCCTAGCCCTTGATTTATTATTGATGATGTTCTGATGATCTTTCATTGGTCTTTCCCTCTTGACCATCATCTGCTAGAGAGCAGGGGGTCTTAGTTTTCCCATTTTCTGGGGCAGTACTTACACATACTCACAGAAACCATTTGTTGAGTGACTAAATGAAAAAGAGATAGCTTCAAGAAAGCAATGAATTTGATTGAAAGTGTAAGAATTGAAAATGTATAGGGAATATTATTATCTAAGAGAAGATATGGAGCACATACATAAGTCAAGTGGCCACCTCTCCTGGTGTTCTTTGTCCGCAGATCTGATAAAAAGAACACACATCCTAGAGAAGAACACACATCCTCGTTGCTATTGTTATTGTATATAACAATGCCAAACAAATAATATATGGCTTGGAAAGCTAATTACAGGCCAGTCACAAAAGCAGTCGTGGCTTTATAATTCAGATGCACCCTAGAAAGAGGAGAACAAAGGAGAGGGAAATTAGGTCTTGAGTCTCTAATTCTGTTATCAGAGAAGGAAAAGCTGAGCTATTGGTAAATAGAGAGTATTTGAAAAGACTGGCATATAGAGTTAAATAAACTTCTATTCAGAATATTCTGAGCAATGATTAGACAAATAATTATAATGTTCAAAGCTGTGTGAGTTGTATAGGGTCTGGTGTTGTGTACATTTTATCCCCTACCTCTCCCCAAATTCTACCTCCCAAAGTGGTGTTAAATTTTGGAGAGTCTAGTACCTGTGGTGAGCATGAGCTGACTCCAGTACTGGGAGTCTTAGAAGCCACTGAGGTTCCTTCACACTGACTCAGTAACCCAGGCTTCAGGGTGATTCCTCAGGCCCCGGTAGGCCCCTTTAGGTCTAAAGGGAGACAACTGGTGGACCAGATGTCCAGACATTAGCAGACACAGGCTGGCTGTGGAATTGGCTATGCCCTCGCGTTGACTCTTATCAAAGGCAAATTCTGTAAGGCAGTTCGAAACTGAGCAGACTCTAATGTGTCCATATATCTTTAGATGCAACGATCTTCCTCAGCTTGCTGGAAGTCTGCCCAGTTCTCTGAGAAAAATTGGGCTGGCCAGAGTTCACCTGGGTTTATCAGTCCCCAGGGGAATCTGTTTTCTCTGTGTGCTGCTTTTGTTGTTCTGCGGGAACTGGGTCAGCTTTTCAAGAGTAGAAATGTCAGAGGAATAAAGAGGCTCCCTTGAAAAGATCTTTTCCACCACAGAAAGGAAACATCTCAGCATATCCTTTAAATAACAACATACAGCGTGACAGCCTTGCTTCCGACCCAAAGAAAGAAAAGCAGCAGAGAACACTGGGCAACATTTACACACACCCCTTTGCTGGGGAGACAGCTGGGCTGGGGTTGTGTCATCCCAAACACCGAATTAAAGGAACGGAAACATCAACTCTGCAGAATCTTTTGGATGGCAAACTAGGCTAGAAAGCAGACAAAGGAAGGCTTTCAGCAAAGCCTGTTTTTTTTTTTCCTTTAATATTGCAGCACATTGGAACATAAGGCTGCTGTCCTGAGAAGTAGGGATCTGTGAGTCCCAGGGAGAAGCCCCTCTAGACTGCTGTCTCCTGCAGATCGCAGTGACAAGTGGAAGGTCACTGTGTGACTGTGGCTGCACTAGTCCACCAGTTGTTCCAGAAAGATGCCACCATTAGTGAAATCGAACTCTCCATAATAACTGGATTGCTAAGAAGATAAATCTTGTAACAGTCTGACTGAAAGAATCCTAAGAAACATTGACCATGAGTCCACCTGCATCGTGGGAGTATGTACTCAAAAGCCTCAAAACTGATTCCCAACCTTACATATGCTGAAGTCCTCCCAAATTACAAAATTATTCACAGTGTCCCCTAGTTTAGCAGAACCCTCAGCCAAATACACCATCCCCCAAACAATCAACCCCCCCAAGCAGAAATGTTTATTATTAAGAAATGAGGGAGACCATGTCAGTGGTATTGCCTTCAGGGTCTCAGCCAGTGTTTGTTCTTCCTCTTATGAACCCCAATATGCTATGAAATGCAATGTTAGCCAGTTTGCTTCATGAAGAACTCTTGTGTGTCAGCGTTATTCCAAAGCTTTGGCACCAGGGGATCTGCTCAAAACTACACATATCCATTCCCTATGTCCAATGTCAAAACATCAATGATAAAGCAAACACCAGGATTGCGCAGAAAGAGAAAATAAAAGAAAATCTAAAGAATCTTAACTCCAGTTAAATTTTCTGTGATAAAAAGGAATTTCAGGAGGTCATTCCGAATCCTGGCCATGCCTAGGAGGCATATCTGAGATGACTGGTACAGACCTTTGCCCCCTGGGCTCTAGTGTCACCCCACTTCAGTCCCTACTTACAAGATAGCCTCATCATTGCCTATTCTTAACCCAAGTTTTAATCATCATGGCCGACATGCTGCTACCTTAATAGCCTCACCTACCACCTGGTTGTCCAAGATGTTTTTCTCAAACCTAGAATCATGTAAGACTTAGCTGAGGAGCTTCCCAAAGATTCTGGGCTGCAAGTTCAGCATGGGGTAGGATCTGCACATCTCAGATGGTCTGGATGTTTGGGAACTTTTGCTAAGCAACAGGGATGAGTTAGAATCATATCGGACCCTCGGACTATATTAATGCAAGGGGTGAGATGTGTAACAGGGCAGTCATGGTGTTGTGGACAGCGACTTGGTTCTTCCGAAAGAATTCCATGTGATTCTGATAGGCCCTCTCCTCCTGCAATCCTTGCTCCATTTGAGAGCCACTGGCACTTTGGTCTAACAATGCCTTGGACTAATCCTGGCTCTGCCACTCATGAGCCTTCGGACCTTGAGCACATCATTTTATTGTCCCTAATATCCTGTTTGGGAAATAAAAGCATTGTCCAGTTCAGTGGTTGTCAATCGTCACTGTGCATCACAATTCCCTGTGTCGTGTTTATAACATGCCAGTGCCTGGACTTCTCCCCACCCCACCCCACCCCACCCCCCGCAACCCCACTGAGAGTCTGACCTGTCTCAGGTACGCGGCTTTAGCTTGGGGTGTTTCAAGTACGCCAGGTGATGCTGCTATGCGAGCACAGCTGTGACAGTGTATAACAAAAGTGCTCACTTCTTGTCTCCACAAATGATTGCAGCCCTCTGTGTGATGTGCTGCAAGGTTGTTTGAAAGGCCACGTAAAGACAGGGTTGAGCAGTCAGTGTGGGACTTGCCATTTGAAAAGTTACCATTAACAGAAAACAAGAGTTGCCATACTTGACGACAGATGAAGCAAGGTGCTGAACAGTGTTTTTTTTTTTAATCAGTTAATTTATTTTTTTAAATTTTATTTTAATCATTGTTCAAGTACAGTTTTCTCCCCTTTACTCCCAAATCCAACCCACTCACCCCTCCCTCCCAACTTCCCTCCCATTACCACCCTCCCCTTAGTTTTTGTCCATGTGTCCTTTAACTGAACAGGGGTTTTCTGATCTACTTTAGAACATTAAAGATCTGTGAGCAGTGTGGCTTTTCCTGAAGTATTTCTTTCATAGGATAACGAAGTCATATTATGATTCTAGATCCAATTCTTCTCAGAGAGCCACTGTCCCCACTAAGTTTGTGTGTATGTGTGTGTGTATGTGTGTGTATGATTTTCTTGCTATAGAATAAACTGGCTCACAGGAACCAGTGCCCTGTCAGGGTCTCAGAGTTTTATGCAGTAATTGTGTCCATTACAGGATCTCAGTGAAGAGTTAGTTACTGCATGAGTTGTGCATGATTCTAAGCACTTGTATTAATCACTTAAGCTATCCTCACAACTCTATATATCATATACTACTTATATTCCCCTTTTACAGATGAGGAAACTGAAAAACAGCACATTTGAATAACTTCACCAAGGTCAACTAGCAAATGACAGAGGCAGGATTGGAACTCAGGCATTTTGGCTCCCAAACTTGTGTTTTTTATTACTGAGAACTATTATCTCCCGTGTAATCAGTAGATTTAAAAATGGTAACACATCTATAATTTACCATTACTTTCTGGCATTTTGGTTACTGTTAGCTATTCTCAGAAGATGAAAATCACAAGGCTTTTTAACAACAATGTTCCCTTGATTTTGCGAAGAGTGGAATGCAGTGTACCAGCTGCGGTGAGAACCTTTTGTGCCTGTGCACTTGCAAATTTATCGTCACTTTCCTGTTTCTGAGTGCAACCTGAACCAGACTGAGGAACAGCTGATCTACTCCCTGCAGCCCTCTTCACAGGTCACACCTGTTTCTGAGGTTGCTGGTCCTGCTGCAGACCATTCATCCCCGTGTGGCTGCTGTGATGCTAAGCCTTCCTGAGGTCTGGGTCTTCTGTTTGCGTTTCTCTTCAGCAGCAGAAGTCCACACACCTCTGTTCACGGATGGAGGCTGTACTGTTACACTTATTTTTTAACCCAGAAAATTCGGAGTTACAAGGAACAAAGTGACAAGATGTGCCCATTCCTTGTTCCATCAGGTTTTGGTAATTCTTTGTGCTGTGGACCCAAATACAGCCAGCAGCAGCACTGAGTGCATGATAATGTATTTCTATTTCTCCTCCTCTTCCTCCTCCTCTTTCTTTTGTTAATGACACCATTCCCTGTATGTCCCATTAACTTAAAAGCTCCATATCACTGCATTTTATCATTTTATAAAGTGCATGTTTTTCTTGTTTCTTTATTGTACAAGTCGTAAAATGTAAAAGTGGATTCTCACTCATACTGAATGTAATTTTATGGCGTGTTCGGTTGAGCCAGAGTGAAGCTGGTTAATGGGTGATGTGGGGCATAGAGTCATTCTGTGAGAGAGGGCAGCTAACAGAACTTCGTACCGTAAAAGTTAATGAGAAAAAGTCAAGAGTTAGGTGTGTGCTTAAGTGTAAATCTTGATGAACCATGCATTAATTTGTCTCTTGGGTTTAAGTATAATTCAACCCAAAGAGCAGCTGTAGAATAAATTAACTTACTATTACCAAAATTTTTGCCACTTTTTTTCTAAATATAACAGGCTTGAATCTGCTTCTCAGTCAATATCATCAAATACAGATGGAGAATTTACCAGGTTGTGTAATAGTTTATTAGATGCCCTGGAGAGAATCCACTGGGGAAAAAAAATTATACACATGTAATCAAGGCAGATATTATTTATCAAATTACATAAATTTTTTTGTGTGTTCCCCATATATTATATTACATATAACATGTATAGTTATGGCATAGATGAAATTAGGAGAAAGAAAACACTTTTCCAATTTGTCTTTATCTTAGGTCTTTTGCACTGGTAATCCCTCCTCATTGGAATGTTCTTTCCACGGAAGCATGCAGCATGGATCTCTTCTTCTGTCATTTAGATCACAGATTAAATATTATCATCCAAAGAGGTCTTCCCTAACACTCATTTAAGGGAGCACTCCTTACCACACTTACCATTCACATATCCATTATCACATATCTGATAATTTTTGTGTTTGTTTATTTAATAGTTTATTGTGTACTTCTACCTTCTGGAATGTAAACTCCCTAAGAACCAAGACCTTGTGTATCTTGTTTCTTGTTTACTTCTGAAACCCAATTCCTTAAATGATGAGTGCCTGGTATACAGCACCAGTACAGAATATAGAGCTCATTAAATATTTGTTGGAAGGAGGGAAGGAAAGAAAGAAGGAAGGAAGGGCAGCAGGGTTGGAGGAAGGAAGATGCTGGGAGCTGAGACCTGAGCTTAGGTATTAGATGCTTATCTGCACAGTCAGGAAAGGCTAACAGATGTGACTTGAGTTAGATTTTGAAAGGTGGAAGGAGTATGGTTCATGACTGGTAGGAGGAATAGAAGATATTCTAGACAGAACCTCTTAGCAACCAGTTATACTGGAGAGAGTATGAGTACTCTGTGTTATCTCAAATTCAGAAGAGATGTTACAGCCAGTGGGTCTTGGGGAAGTGATAAGTTAGAGGTGCTTTGGAGAAAGGGACTCTGGGCTTGAGTGAAATTATAGGGGCCAGTTTGAGATGAGGAGGGGGATGGATTAGGAAGCAATCTGGGAATAACTGAAGGAGGGGCACAGTGGATGATGCTGAATATTAAGGGATTGGAGGTGTATCTCAATCTTCTGCTTAACACCATTTTGCAAAGCTGATTGACAGATGGACAGAATCTAAGTTAAAGCCATCTATAGATTTGGTAGAAAACAGGCTTTCATCTCTCAGACTTAGAAGAGACTTATTCCATATGGTTCAAATGATGGATAGCGATGTTTGCCCTTGCTCTTTGAAGGGTAGAAAGTACTGAGGAAGGAATCACATGGATGGGGTGGGAAGGTACAAGGTTGTAGGAAGCTAGAGAACTGGAAGTTGGGAGCATGTTTTTGCTCAAAGAACATTCTCAGGAAAATAAAATTTTTATCATATAATTATTCTGCTCTCTCCAGCTCCCTGGCATTTGCAATATGTTTCTAGAAAAAGCAAGACAGTGTCTCTCAATCATTTGAAAACTGAGGAAGAAAATGGGAAAGGCCTTGAAAGTTTACAAGTACAGCTCCAGTCACCAACTGTTCAAGGACATTGATCTGCAGTGCACACAGAGCTTGGAGTAGCTTTTAAAACTTCGTTGGCTTCTTTAGGAACCAGGCATGGTGGTAGGAACTTGCCATTGCACTTAAAAGTTGCATGGCACAGCTGGTGAGTTTTCAACAAGTGGTCTTCCACCTCCGATATCCTATGGATCCTACTGTTTTCATCTGACTTAGCTACTAACCTCTTACCCAAGAAATAGATCTCCCTCTCTCTCTCTCTCTCAAAATCCTCAACCAAAGATATGCTTTTATTGATGAGAGAGAGCGAGAGAAAGCAAGAGCATCAATGTGAGAGAAACATCAGTTGATTGCTTACCATACACGCCCTGACCAGGGATTGAACCTGCAGCCTAGGGGTGTGTCCTGACCAGGGATCGAGCCCACAACACTTTGGTGCATGCGATGATGCTCCAACCAACTGAGCAACCCAGCCAGGGCTAGGCCTTCATCTCTTAATCCTTGATGCTCAGTCTTCTCCTGGCAATTGTTCTCTCCATTGAATTCTGAATTGCCCTCTACATTGACTCCTCTGTTCCAAACATTTTCTAGCTTATTTCAAACATGACTCTACACTGGCACGTCATTCAGCCACCAGCAGTTCAGGGATCTGCTTTAGAATCTCCCCCATGTGTCCTCTGACTTGGCTCTTCATCTGGACTTGGCAGTGCAGACAGTTATTCAGGCCACATAGTCAGTCAATTGACTGACAATGCCTCCACACATTTCTTTCCCAACTCAGTTTATTCAGGCCACCACCATTCATAGAGTCTGCTCTCGTTTCCTTTGTCATACTCCCCTAGACACCCAGGAGCTGCCTTTGTTAACAGTAGCAAATATCAGCATTGTGTCCTGAGCCAGTATAGTCCTCTCTTCATCCTTGCTGTGCAAAGCCAGGCAAAAAAAGAGAAAATAAACTCTCAAAAAATCAATTATTATAGTAAAAACAGTTTCTTTCTCCTTTTACTCCAAGTTTGAATCTTAATGCTATCTCACTTGGAATAGAATAAAAAATATTAAAATAAGGTTATTTAATTATCTATACTGTATCCCTCAAATTAGGTGATGGTAAATGTCACTTGTGACTCAGAAATTAATGTTGTCCTCTTCAGAAGATGTCTGGCCTGCTAAGCATTGTGCAGAATGCCACTGGCCTTGGCTCCGGGTGGGAGGAGGGGAAGCCATGCAGCATGCCACGTTTGGCCTTGGCAGGTTGCAGGGTGGTGTGCACAAGAAAACTGAACAACATCTGCATGGCTCACTGCTTATCAGGAGCACACACTGGCTGCCATGCCGTAGGGCAGCAAAGGAAAACAAAACAACAATAAATGGAGGCCTTTGTCATGGATTAAAAGGGTTTAGAAACATCTGAGCCATGCAGTTTTCAAACACTGTCACTGCCAATGACTTCACGACAGAATGCTAGAAAATGTGCTAACTGGGTTAGATAGAGTTGGTGTGGCCGCCAACACTCATGCTTTTGTTAAGGGCCTCTTATCTGTGTGAGTGTGTGGATGCACAATTCACAAATAAAGTGACCTTTTGTAGAGTGAGAGGAATAAGGTTAATGACATTACAGTGTTGCTGCTTGTGATTGCAACTAAGGGTGTCCCTAAAGATTGTCATTACTGAGTAGATTCTTCTTTTTTCAAATGGGCTAGTCTCCTGTGTATTCTCCACTTGTTTTGTAAAAAAATTCATCTCTGCCTTGATAGAAGGTTTCTATATTTATGTAGAAGTAGAATAGCTGGCTACCTAACTGGATGTGCTTCTGGGCTCAGCAATGATTTTCTCCTATACCTTCAATTCTATACTTAGTGAGTAACTTTTTTGTGTTCATTGATGCACCATAACCCAAGTTCTTTCTTAAAAAATATAATTATGTGGTTCTCTTGTTTAGTTTGTTACTCAATCTGCATGTGTGTCTTTGAAAGATTTATTTCAAAGTAGTCAGGGATACCAATTCTTATCTCTTAATAACTGATAAAATAACTAGGAAATCAGTAGGGATAGCAAAGACTTTCAACAAACTTGATCTAATTGATAGTGATAGAAAACTCCCTTCAACAACAACAGAATAAACATTCTTTGCAAGTGTACATGGAACACTTACTAAAGTAGACAATATTCTGAGCCATGAGAAAAATCTCAATAAATTACAATGCTATTAAATTTGAAATTATTAGCATATGATCTCTAGAAAATCCTATATCTTTGAAAATTAAGTAACATATTTCTAAATAATCTAATGTGTCAAAGGAGGAATAAAAAGGGAAAGTAGATAGTATTTTGAGCTGAATTAAACAAATAAACAACATATCAAAATCTGTGAGATGTCACTAAAGCAACATTTAAGGGGAAATTTATAGCCCTAAATACCTTTATTTAAAAAAAGAAGGGAAATTTTAAGTGAAAACCTCAGCTTCTATGTTTAGGAAAAAATTAGGAAAAGAAAAACCACATGAAACCCAAAGTACACAGAAGAAAGGGAAAATAAAGATCAAAGCAGAAATTAAAAAACGGAAAACAGAAAACAAGAGAGAAAAACTGATTGACACAAAAGCTAGTTCTTTGGAAAGATTTCAAAAACTTGAGAAAGTTCTAACTAGATTTATTGAGAAAAAGAACACCTACACAAATTATCAATAACAAGAATGAGAGAGTTGACATCAGTACAGAATCTACAGGTATTGAAAGGACGATAAGGGAATATTATGAACTATTTCATGCCAATCAATTTGCCAACATAGCCAAAATGAACAGATGTCTTGAAGATACAATGTACCAAAACTTATTCAAGAAAATAAGGTAACATGACCAGTCCTATATATATTAAATAAATAGCATTTGTAGTTAAAAACCATCTCCAAAAGAAAGATACATATGACTTCACAGATGACTTTATCAAACACTTAAGAAAGAAACAACACCAATTCTACACAAACTTCTGGAAAATTGAAAAGAGTCTACCTTTTAACTTATTCTTTGAGGCCGGCATTATCTGATACAAAAACAGATAGACATACAAAAAAAAAGGCCAATATCACTCATAAATAGAGATGTAAAAATCCAAACAAAGTTTTAGTAAATTAAATTCAGTAATATATGAAATGCCTCATGATCAAGTGAAGTTTATTCCAAAATGTATGGGTAATTTAACATTTAAAACTGAATAGAATTCACCATGTTAACAAACTGAAAGAGAAAAGCCAAAGTGTTTCCTCAACAGGCATAGAAAAAGCATTTGACTAAATCCAACATCTATTCCTAACTGGCAATAGAAGGTAACTTTCTAAAAAGGACATCTACAAAAAATTTACAGATAACAGTACATTTAATGGTGAGAGACTGAATGCTTTCTCTCTAACATTAGGACCAGGACAAGGATGTCTGCTGAATATTCTATTCAGCACTATAGAATAGAATATTTTTCTCGTTTATCCAAGGCAATAGGCAAGAAAAGAAATAAAATTGTGTATATTAGGAAAGCAATAAAACTATCTAAATTATAGGTGACATAATTGTCTAAGTAGAAAATATGGTAGGCCCTCCAAAAATGTTACTAGAACTAATGGGAACTTAACAAGGTGGCAGAAAACAAGGCTGATATATAATAATCAATCATACCTCTATATAGTGGAACAATCTGAAACTGAAATAACAAAAACAACTCCATGAAAAGTGGCATTCGAAAGAAAACTAAATAGGGATATGTCTGACAAAAGATGGAAAATATCTGTTCATTGAAAACTACAAACTGATGGCTAAAGAAATTAAGGAAGACCTATATAAATGGAGAGATATACTTTTTCAGGCTCTAAAGACTCAGTACTGTTAACATGCCAATTCCGCTTATTTGATCTATAGATTCACTGCAATTCCAACCAAAATCCTAGTAGAATTTTTAGTAGAAATTGGCAACTGATTATAAAATTCATATGTAATAAAAAGGACCAAAATAGCCAAAACAACTTTAAAAAAGAGGAACAAATTTAGAAGAGTAACACTACCTGGTCATGAGATTGTCACAAAGGAACAGTAACCAAGAAAGTGTGGTATTGGCATGATAGCGGGCACATAGATTAGTGGAGCCAAAACAGACTGAGATGGTAGATAATAGATAGAAAGATAGAGGCATCGGTATACATATAGTCATTAGCTGCTGAACAAAGGGGTTATATTTTGAGAAATACCTTGTTAGCAGATTTCGTCATCGGGTGAACATCATGTGGTGCATTCATACAAAGCTAGCTGGTGTACTGTATTACACACCTGGCTATATAGTAAAGCCATTGCTCGGTAAGGGAGGAAAAATAATTTTTTCTTTATTCTTCTGGATTCTTTGCCTGAGAAATCCCTGTAACAAAAGGCAGATTAACAGAAGAAACACAAACAAAAGTTTAATAACACGTATACATCCTGTAGTTGTGCGACCCACAAACTTGCCAAAGTGGCCAAAGCCACCACCTTAAATACTGTCG
This sequence comes from Tonatia bakeri, assembly GCA_004024845.1. NCBI lineage: Eukaryota > Metazoa > Chordata > Mammalia > Chiroptera > Phyllostomidae > Tonatia > Tonatia bakeri. The sequence continues at coordinate 78,543 of PVIA01006301.1, read as the reverse complement.
TTAGCTGAAGACAAAAGAAGATGTTAAAAATGAGAGAAGTCAGTCATGGAAGTTAGCAGGAAAAACACAATAAACTAGGGTAAGCTTATACAGATTTAAGTCCTAATTTAGGGGTGTCCAACCTTTTGGTGTCTCCAGGCCACACATTAAATACACAAACACTAATGAAAACTGATGAGTGAGAAAAGGTCTGTACATAATTTTTGCGATATCTGCCAGCACAGATAGACAACAGAGTCCTCGCATAATAACCCTAAATATGCAGTGGTCCTTTCTATAATCATTTAAAATTGTCGAGCACATTCCAAGTTTGTGATTACTAATATAGAAAATGTACATATCTGAGTACTAAAACTTAGTATAAAACTTAGCAAAAAAACTAAAACTAAGTAATGTTTTAAGTAAATTTATGATTTTGTGTTGGACTGCATTCATAGCCACCCTGGGCCACACGTGGCCCATGGGCTATGGGTTGGACACCCCTGTCCTAATTCATACTTGCACCATTTGTAAAAACTAATTCAAAGTGGATTATAGACCTAAATGTAAAATATAAAACTATGAGTTCTAAAATATAATATAAGAGAAAACCTTTTCAACCTCAAGTTAGGCAAAGATTTCTTAAATATGACACCAAAAGATAATCAATAAAAGAACAAATTAATAAATTAAATATCATCAAAATTAATAACTTCTGGTCTTTGAAGGAGACTGTGGAGAAAATAAAGAGACAATCCACAGAATGGGAAAAATATTTGCAAAGTACATATCTAGTAAAGAACTAGTATCCAGAATGAACTCAATAATAAAACAAACAACCTAATTTTAAAAAGGGCAATAGATTTGAACAGACACTTCACCAAAGGAGATAGATACATGTATATGGGTGGCAAATAAGCACATGAACAGATGCTAAATAGCATTACTTGTTAGGAAAATACAAATTGAAACCACAATGAGATATCACTTAACCTAGCTTAAAAAAATTAACCAAAGAAACTGAAGAATTCTCTTTCAAAGTGCTTTGTGCTATTTATTTAAGAACTTAAGAAGAATTCAACAGCAGAGAAACTCAAGGCAGGTGAAGTAGTCAAAAATATAGGGGTTCAGAAGGAGTCAGCCCAAGATGTGGCACTGTGGTATATGTATTGTTTTGAGCCAAAGAGAACCAAGACCGTCTGGGCTCAGGAGAAACTTCTGCCCCCACCCACAATTACTTACCTAGAAGAATTTGCATAAGGGACCTTGCTTTAATAAGGGAGTCCCTTAATAAGAGATTATCAGAAATAACCTTTTTTTGCTTATCAATATAACAGGGCAAACTTCTAATTACTAGCAATTCTTACCCTCCTGCAGAGACCTCCCTCCCCTCTGAAGTCCCAAGATGATCCTTAGCTCAGAATCATAAACACACCTCATTTTCATTCTTGTCTTTGAACTTCTCCTGTGTATGGGGTTTCTGAGTCTCTCATGTATGCGGGGTTCCCACACACAGATATGTAGTTAAATTTGGTCATTTTTTCAGGCTAGTCCATCTTATGTGTATTTGATTATTAGACCAGCTGAGCAAACCTTGAGGGTAGAGGAAAGTTTCTCCCCTACAACAATAGCAGCAAAATAAATAAAAAGAAAACCTGAAGACATAAGAGAAAATTGAGAACTTAAACACCACCATTGTAAGTGTGGTGAAATAGCAGCAAATAACATAATAGATGTATCTAAAAATCAAATTAATGTTGTAAAGACTTCAGATTAAACAATACCAAGGAAAAATTAAAAAGGAAAAAGCAATAGAAAAAGGATATAAAGATCCAACATAAGGATAATGAGCGATCCTGCAGGAGAAAAATAAAACACATGAATAACGAGTGTGATATGCTCCAGTTGTTATAAAATCATTTCTGTTTATCAGGTAACCGTTTGTGAGTCACATGCGGTTTGTGAGTCAGGAACAAGGGGCATGAAATGTTAGCTACTTCTGGGATTGTTGGATTTGAAGCCTTGGTTGATACCTTTATCTTTTTTAGATTTGTTTGCTTTTTAAAAAATAAGTATGCATAGTCTTCAAAATCAATGGTAATTTTTTAACATAAACATTTTAAAGAGAAATAAGAGTGGGAAAATTTTTAAATAATTATAAATGGTGACTTCCTATATTTAATTTATAAATGGTATATTTGAATTATAATTAAGCAAAATAGTTTATCTTTTTTATTTCTAGGATGCTTATAATGAAATATTGTGGAGGTTTTTTTTTCACTGCCTATGGTTAAAATGTATACCAATTTACCTAAGGTCTTTTATTTTTTTCTGTTAATCTACATTGTATCTGTCAGTTATGAGTTCACTTGATTTTGAATACACCCCCATGTCTGCAAAGAAATTTAGTCAACTCAGTCATTCCAATAAAGAATGGCAAAACTGGCACAGATCATCAAATAGGACCGAGATATCGCCCAGTTGCAAGACGAACCGCTTGGGAAGGGGTGATGCACCCCAGGTCTGAGTACTGGTTGCTAACATGTACATCATCAGGACTGGGGCCACATTGGGACTGACTACTCTGAAAACCGTGGAGTTAAAAAAAACAGAAGTTAAACACACAGATCGATCATTCTATCCCCGACTAAGATAGAGGACCCAGGCCTGAAATTTTTATCTGAATAGTGGAGATTACTATAACTAAATGCACAGCAGAAGACAGCTGTCTATAAGCTTCATGTGGCAATTGTATGCTGATCCAGCTTCTCCCCTTGGTTGAGTTCTTCTCTGCAGTACTTCGTAAACACTTGGGAGCTTAGTAAATATTTTAGGCCCAAGAAAACTAAACAAATAGGCTAGGAACATCTGGCTTAGATGCTTTTAAATGCAGATTGGTGGAGATATTTAGCATGACTATTTCAAATCTAATGGGAAAGAACAAATAAGTAGAATAGGAAATCATTCAGTCACTTGGATTTCCTTCAAGAGCGTGTACTAGACAAAGGCAGAATGGAAAGGCTGGGCATTAGTTACTCATATGATACTTTGGTGTTAGTAACATAGCACTGGGGTGCTAAAACCAGGTAATTCACTCATTCCTATATATTTCTAGCTATCCATAGGCAGTGTGTGTGTGTGTGTGTGTGTGTGTGTGTAATATTAATGTCAATTTAGTAGGAAAAAAGTTTACCTCAGTGGTTGCTTGGTACCACATAGATGAAACAATTGATTAATTGAATATTTCGTTGTTCAGCCAGCAGTTGAAGATGAGGAGAAAGTTGAACAAACATAAAGATAGACATAATCACAATTGTCTGCTTAGCTACCAAGATGTCTTGATAAATCTAGCAGCATCCATTGATCTTCGGATACAAACAGCTAGAGAAAGGGAAGCATTGTGCTGCGCCAGCCCTACAAAGACTGTGCAGAGTGACCCGAAAAAAAGCACAGCCAGACCATAGAACCCTCTGCTGCGAGGCCTCCAGGAGGCAGTCTTGCCGAAACAGAACGGCTGCAGAAGAGCTCTCAGCCCAGTTTCGCCCTCGCAGTAAGGGAGATGCTGTGATCCTACCTGCACTTAAAGGAGAATCCTAAAAATTTTCGTGAAAGCTTGAGATAAAGTTGACAGTTTGCTTTTCAGTCTTGAGACTACATAACTTAAACAAATGTAGTCACCTACAAGTTACTATCTAGAACAAAATATTGATACAAGTATTGAGTCATTTGTTAGGAAAGGGGCTTTGCTTTGTATTTTGAGAATTCTCTGAGAGAGACAGAACTGTCCTCCGATCACACCAGGAGTCTGAGAAGGAACTTCGTGCAGGCAATGAGAAAGGACCAAGTCACTCATGCTTCCTTCCATTAGTTTACCACTCATTCTACTAGGTAAATGCAACTTTTTCGTATTGGCAACTTAGCCAGTGTTCTCCTGATATTGCCTAATTTTTTCGAGTTATAATTGATATACAACATTATATTAGTTTCAGGTATACAACATAATGACTCACTATTTGTGTATATTGCACAATGATCATTACAATCCCTAGTTAACTTAGTTAATGTCACCACAGTCACAGAATTTATTTTTTGGTGGGATGAGAAATTTTAAGAACTGCTCTCTTAGCACTTTCAGATACGCCTTACAGCAGGGTTAACTGTGGTCACCATGCTGTACATTACATCCCCCCAATAACTTGTTATACACCTGGAAGTTTGTAGTATTTGACTCCCTTCACCCATTTCACCCACCCCCTACTTCTGGCAACCACCACTCTACTCTGTGTCTCCATGAACTTCGTTTTGCTTTTCGATTCCACATGTAAGTGAGATCATAGAGTATTTATCTTTTACTGTCTGACTTATATCACTCAGCATGATGCCTTCAAGTTTTATCCATATTGCCCTAAATGGCAAGATATTCTTCTTTATGGCTGAATAATATTCCATTGTGTGTGTATATAAATATGAAAATTATTCAACCATAAAAATAATATATATCATGCTTATTACCCATTTATTCAACAATGGACACTTAGGTTGTTTCCGTATCTTAGATATTATAAATAATGCTGTAATGCACATGGAGGTGTATATATCTTTTTAAGTTACTGTTTTTATTTTATGTGGATAAACACCCCAAAGTGGAATTGCTGGATCATGTGGCAGTCCTGTTTTTAATTTTCTAAGGAATCACTTTACTATTTTCCACAGTGACTGCACCAATTTACAATTGCTCCAACAGTGAACTAAGGTTTCCTTTCTCCACATCTTCACCACCATGTGTTATTCCTTCTCTGTTTTGAGAATAGCCATTCTAAGCATTTCCCTGATGATTAGTGATGGTGAGTGTCTTTGGACTAATTTAAAATCCATGGTTTTATTACTTTGGATCACACTAAGCTAATATTTATTTTTATTTCCAACGAGGTCAGTCTTATGGGTAAGCAGAATACAGGTACAATGTTAGGGTCTGGGAACAATCTTCTTATTTCTTTTTTTCTAACTCTTTTATTTTTTTTAGTTGCTGTTCAAGTAGGGTTGTCTTTATTTTCCTGCCACCACTTTCCCTCTCCCCATCCATCCCCACCTCCCACCCTCAATCATTCCCCCCTTTGGCTTTGTCCATGGGTCCTTTACACATGTTCCTCGATGACCTTTCCCCTTCTTGCCCCCACTGTCCTCCTCCCTCCCCTCTGGTTACTGGCAGTTTGTTCTTTGTGTCAGTGTCTCCAGTTATATTTTGCTTGCTTATGAAGTTCACACCACAAACTCAAGGGGTCAAAACAAATCAATTTAAGAAGCAGAAGTAAACCAGAAGAGTCTTACAAATAATAGGAAGACAAAGAAACAACCCCCAATTGGAAGGAAGGGAGGAATCCTCAGAGAGAGTACTAAATGAAATAGAAGTAAACTATCAGATATTGAGTTCAAAACAATGGTTATAAGGAAGCTCAATGAACTCAGTGAGAATTATCAAAAACTACAGGGAAGCTACGAGGAACTCACTGAAAACTATATGAGCATGAAAAAGCAATCTTCTGCCCTGGCTGATGTGGCTCAGTGAATTGGGTGCTAGCTTGAACCACAGGGTCGCTGGTTCCACTCCCAGTCAGGGCACATGCCTGGGTTGCAGGCCAGGTCCCCAGTAGGGGGCACATGAGAGGCAACCACACATTGATGTTTCTCTCCCTCTCTTCCCTTCCCCTCTGTCTAAAAATAAATAAATAAAATCTTTTAAAAAATTAAAAAGACAGCAATCTTCTTATTTCTGAACAATACTTGAGATTTTTCCATTAGAGCACTATCCTTTTTGTGTAAAGCCTTGGTCTCAATTAAAATTCAAATGTCAGATGAGATCAGGTGCATTCAGGGTTGTATGGCCATAGACAAAAAAAAAAGGGAGAGACAGAGAGACTTCATTAAAAAAAAATTAGATGTCTCAGAAAGGGAATCTCTTTAAATATTAAATTTCCAAAAAATGGAAATAAAAAGAACCTGATTTTTGCATTCCGGCATTAAAATTCTCGAGTTGTTCCCTATCCTCCTTGAAGTCCAAACCCTTACATACAGAATGTGAGGGTCTTTATGATCAAGGCCCAAGTCTGGGTCTTTACCTTTATTTATTAGGCTTTTCCTCATTCTCCAGTCATTTTGCACTACAGAAATTTTCTTGCATGTGCCATGCTGTTTCAGACCTCTTGCTTTCTCACTTGCTGGCTGCTCTGCCTGGAGTCTCATCATTCTCCTGTGCCTGTCCTGAGAACTCCCACCTCGGTGGTTGCCTCACGGTCTTTCCTCTGTGACCCTCTTCCTGATTCCCTCAGGCAGATTTAGGATCTTCTTCCTCTACTTTGTCCTTTGCATAACGCCTCTGTGAGTTTTTTCCATATCATATACCACATGTGTCTATTATATTATATTATAGCTATTATCTTTCCTAAGATGATTCACTCTTAATTAAAATATATTCCATGAAAGCAAAATAAAGCTATTACATTTAGTAATTAGAATGAATAAAAATGAAATATAAGCTATAATAAAATTTATCTTCAAAAATCCGTGCTAAAATCAATTAATCATTAAGAGGAGTAAACTTGTTTCAATTACTTGGTAATAAAAATAGTTGACTTTAGTGGGTGGTGGAATTGAGCAAAAAAGAAAAAGAACTTGAGGACGTGAACAACAGTGTGGTGATTTGGGGAGGTGTAGGGGTGGAAGAGGATATAAGGGCGATAAATGGTAAGGAAAAATACAATAAAAGTTAAACTATTAAAAATAAGTTCATAGATACACAGAACGGGTTGGTGGTTGCCAAAGGTTGAGGGGTTTGGGGTAGGTAAAATGGGTGTAGGAGGTCAAAGGTATAAACTTCCAGTTATAAAATAATTGTCATGGGGTTGTAATGTACAGCATGGCAACTGTAGTTAACAATACTGTATAATATATGTATTTGAAAGTTGCTAAGAGAATAGATCTTAAAAGTCCTCATCACAAGAAAAAAATTTGTAACTGTGTGTGGTGATGGATGTTATTGTGATCATTTCACACTAAGTAACATATATGACATCATTGTGTTGTATATTTAAAACTAATGTTATACGTCAGTTATAGCTCAGCTTAAAATAAAGATTTAAATCAAACTTGTGAAAATAATTTGAATCCCATGATTGTGGAAAAAAATATTTGACTTCATACATTAAGCTCATCCTAACTCCTATGTGTTTGTAACTAGAGAGGAGTAAAATATTTAATTACTATGAATTGTGTAGGTGGGGATTCTTAGTTGCAAACAACAGAATTCACTGTGCCCACCTTAAGCAGGCAAGGAATTTACTCAATGGTTTTGAGTAACTTACAGATGGTTCATTGGGGCCAGAAAGCCAGATTGTGAGGCTACACAGCCGTGAATATGCCCAACTACGCCGAGGCATCGCTTGTGAAACTCTAGTACTGCTGCTAGCAGACATGACTCTTAACATTGGGCACTGTTGTTCAGGAAGAAACAGCGTTCCTTGACCCAGTCCATACCCTTGTCCAGTCACTTCTTCATGATGATTAATTACTTCTGACCCTAGTCTTTCATTGGTGTTCTAGTTGGCTGAAGCCTGGTTAATCATTCATACCGTAACTACAAGGCATTCTGGGAATATGAATTCTACATAGCTTCCACCTATGTAGAAAATTAACAAAATATGAGAAGAGTGCTCAAAAACGTTTGCAACCAAAAATGACAAATGTTTACACTGCTAATCAAAATTTTCCAGGTGATTTTTTTTCAAGAAGCTATTCAAAGTGATCTCCAGCATCTATTCTTGTGTGGAAGGTATCATATGATTTGGTAATAACTATGAAGTGGTGGGAAAATTGTTGCTTATCTAATCTCCTCTGCCATTGGAGGGAAAATACTTATGAAGCTCTTTCATCAGATCTTTCAAGGGTTCCTTTTTTTTCAATGAGGTTGAACACATGTTTACCAAATATGACAGATGAGTATATAACCAGGTGATTCAGACCACAGAAAGTATCTAACTCATCTTTCACATACCTTATGGCTTCAGGTTAGAATTACTGTGTTTACTTTGACTTACACCAGGAAGACTGAAGTGAGTGAACTTGTTGTGTGAGGATAGATAAAAGATACTAATTTGCAAAACTATTTTCAGCCATGCATACAATCCTCAGATTGAAGGTTTCATAGAGAAAACACTTGAAGTTTACACCATAACACAGTAAGGTAAATGAGAAATTTTCTTTGCCAATGAGCACTGATATGAAACAATGTTGTTGTTGTTTTTTTATAGATCCTGCTCAAATCTTCACCAGCCAAAAAAAAAAATTCAAGAGGTCAGTAAATTACCCTCAACTGTTTAACAATTTCAACAGCTTTGTTAAGTATTCCTTTTAAATCTTCACGCATGTCTCGTGTCTTGGAGTGACAGGGGCCTCCCTATGCATTCAAAAGAAAGCGGATTTTGCTTCTGAGACACATCGTGAGTACCTAGAACAAGTCCTTATTTTACACCAACCTGGTACAAGTCCTGTTTCTCATCTGTATTATTTTTCCCATTCATGTTATTATCAATATTTTATCCATATGATTTTTCACTGTTATCAATATCATCCAGTTTCAATTTCTCCTAATGTTGTCATAACCATAGTGTATTCATCAAAACAAAATTGTTACATTGCTATTATCTAAATGCCCAACTTTATTTGGATTTCATGAATTTTTCCTGTAAAGCCATTTTTCCATCCCAGGATCTCATCTGGAATACCGTATTGTATTCCAGATATGTGTAAATTCCCTGATGTGTAAATGACACATTATGTCTCCTCTGGTCTGTGACAATTTCTTAGGCTGTCCTTGTATTCATGATCTTCACTGGCCACATGTTTTGTAGAACGTGCATCAGTTTGGATTTGTTTGATGCTTTTCTCATGATACCATGGGGTGAGGTATTCTTTCCCAAACTGGTATATATCAAGAACTTTATATATCAGGAACTGTGTTACATCAATCTGCCTCATCACTGATGAGATTAAAATGAGTCAGTTAGGTAAGATAGTGTTTGTCAGTTTTCTCCATCATAAAGTTACTGATTTTCCCTTCCCAAACTCTATTCTTTGGAAGCAAGTACTAAGCACAGCCTATCACTTCCAAGAAGGAATGTATGTGCATATATTATTTAGCAATTATTATTTGGCAATTTATATAGGGAAGATTTGTCTATTCTCCTCCATTTATTTATTAATCAGATCATGTGTTTATATCAATATGAAGTCATGTATCCCTATTTTATACTTTGGATTATAATCCAACACAATGCTATTTATTTTGTTGCACAAATTGTTTTAGCTTTGGCCATTGAAAGCTCATTTAGGTCAGCTCCTTTTTCCCTTTGATGTTTCCACATTTTGTTTTTGGGGACACTTCCTTATTTTTTGGCACTAAACCCTGCTACAAGCTCATCTTGTATTTTATATGACTCAGCTCTAGAAACAGTCATGTCACCAAGGAGTCCTGGTCCCTTTTATTAAAGACCGGTGTTTAAAAACTAAGATAAGGGTTCTGGGTATATCAATATGTTTTTAAAACACCTGGTGCAAAATTATGCAGAATAAAATGTTTTCTTTTAGACTTTTTTATCAAATTATCATACAAACCCCAGAAGACTAGCCAAGTTCAAAATAATTTTGAATTCATCAGTTTGCACTGAATAGCAATCTCTTGGTTGTATGTGGGATAACAATCGTGACTATGTTTTCTGTAATGAATTGTTTTATTTCATAGAGACCAGAGGTTAATGGGAGGGAAGGGGAAGAGTTTGAGAACCCTGAGCCTCAGGGGGAGGGGAAGTAGAGTAACCCAAATTAATGGAGGAAAGATACTCTCCGTGGGGAGTGTGAGGCTGCCGCCTCCAGCCGTCATGCATATTTCCTTTGTTCAGTAGGGCTAGCCCTCATCACTGCTTTGGGAACATGTGCAGGCAATTCTCGGCTTGTCCAGGAAAATTAATCAATTAAGATTCTGAGTTTGAGTCTACCTTAAATTATCAGTTAGAATAATTTATTAGGATAATTTATTAGCATTCATTAGGGTCAGCTGATTAAGACAAAGAACCACTTTAATAGTAAAGAGCAAATTTTCCTTACTTTAGCTCTACAATGAGTGTGTTTTTTGTCTTGACTATCCAGCATTCCTGGTGTTACAGAAACAGCGTATTTGTTGACCTGTGACTTGAGAGACCGCATTGCGTAGTGTCTAAGAGGACAGACAAAACCGGCTTTGCAACCTGCAAGGTGTGTGACCATGGGCAAGTTGCTTCCCTTTTTAAATGCCCAGATCTCCTACCTATAAAAAATTAATGATATTTAACACATAGAATTGTTGTTGGGGTTAAATCAGTGAATGCTTGTAAGCACTTAGTAAAATATGTGGTACATAGTAAATGCTCAGTAAAAACTGACTGTCACTGCTGTTATTAACAAGGTTAAGGTTTTTTTTTTTCCATGTTAAGAGGTCTGTGTTATGTAAGAGTGTATTAAGAGTTTGGTTTTCCAGGCTCCTGCCCTTTGCACTTCCTAAGCTGGGGGGCCAGTGCTCACTTCCTCCTGGCCAGATGAGTGGAGGCTCTGGGCCTCCTGGTAGACTGTCTGACGTCCTCTGCTTCTCTCTGCTGTGAGCAGCCAAGATGCAAGTATTGATCTCTATAGTAAGCCAAACACTAAACCTGAATTTTATGCAGAAAATGTCCCCTGCCCCTGCACAGTGAGTTACTTTACAGCCTTCAAAATAGCATGGGACCATGCGTAAAAATGCAGCCCATTCTTCCACAGCACTGATTGTCCCAGGACCACGGATGGGTAGGAGGGTTCTAGGGGATCTCTCTGAGCTTCTGTAGTTGTAATGTTTATGATGTTGAGGCTCTGTGGGTTTTCTCTGTTATGGAATAGAAACTCACTATGGCAATAAATGAAAATAAGTATCTGTTGCTATTTTTCCCATTGTACCTGGAAAGTTTCCATGTTATTTTTGTCCACATATGTGTTCTGTGTGTTTATAAGTGTGAGCATGTGTATATGTGTATTTCAACATTATATAATCCTCTCCACTTTTTTGTCTTAAGAACACTGGTTAATGTTGCACGTTTTAAGTGGTAGGAATCGAGGGGGCTGAGAGATCAGCAGTGTCAGCAGGTAGGTCTGCTCAGCCCAGCTCTTACACACGTTAAACATGACAGTTCCTGAGAGCAAACCAATTCACAGAGCAGCTATCCAACCCACACTCCATCTGAATGTGTTTTACTTTAAAACGTTAGGTTCAAAGACACAACTGCTCTCTGGCCTAAACAATGTCAAATAAATTATATGCTTGAACTTGCCACTTGTTAACAGTTCCTTTGGGTATTATACAAGCTCAGCCACATAGTCTTGAGAGGAAACAAGCACTTAGAATCCATTCTGCTCTTCCAGAAGGGCACTAGTGGGTGTCCTTTCTGAAAACAAAGAAGAAATACTATTCTGCTAACAGTCTTCCAGGTTTTCTCTTTAATCTAGACTTATGCCAGATTCTAGGGGAAAATGCTAGTTGTCTTCTAGGTTATTGATCGACAGAAATGTTTGGAAGTCTATGTCCAAAATGGCTTAAATGGGCAAAATGAAAATGAGGTGTTAGAGGTCAGGATAGATGAGGGCAGTTATTTTCAGGGCCTGGACTGGAATGGGGCACCAGGGTCCTCTGTGCTGAAATGACTTGTTGCTGAATGTGGGTCCTGGCTATACAGGGTGTTCATTTGACAAAAATTTATCAAGCTGTGCACTAATTAATTATTTGTATTTCACTGTAGCTATGTTATGCTTTATTAAAAAGTTCACTTTTATGTTACATCCAGATGATGAATTATTATTCAATGCTAAAAAGAAATGAGCTATCAAGCCATGAAAAGACATGGAGGAAACTTAAATACATGTTACTAAGTGAAAGAACCAATCTGAAAAATCTATATACCATGTCAGTCTAACTATATGACATGCAGGAAAAGGCAAAAAAATGTGAAGATCATAAAAAGATCAGTTGTTGCCCAGGATTAGAGGGCAGTGGGATGAATGGGTGGAGCATAAAGGATTTTTAAGGCAGTGAAATGATTCTGCATGATGGTACAATGGTAGATACATGTCATTCTACGTATTTGTCAAACCTGTAGAATGTACATCACCGAGAATGAACCCTAATGTCAACTATGGACTCGGGTGATAATGATGTGTTAATGCAGGTTGATCTATTGTAATGTAAGTACTACTCTGTGAGGGAAATTGGTCATGGAGAAGGTTGTGGTGTGTGGGGCAAGGGACATGTGGGCAGTCGCTGTACTCTCTGCCCAAGTTTGCTGTGAACCTAAAACTGCTCACACGCATACAGACAAATTTATTTTTAAACAAGAGCCTTCCTTTTTAAAAATCTTCAGTAGAATTCCCTACTTCCTATGGTCCATTCAACTGGACCATGCCGTTCAAAGGGGTGTGAAGGGTGACGGCAGCTAACAAGGGGCTCTTACAGCCGGGCCTCCCCTCTTTTTCAGTAGGGCTGGCCTGTTAGAAGTGAATAGACATCTTTTAAATGAAGAATTATTTCACTGTTGAATTATTTACTAACATTCATTATTCAGAACAGCAAGCAAGAGATTGGGATAAGTTGACACATCTTTGTATGAATCATTGGTTACAGAATTCCCAGACTTTTGCTTGCTTTATAATTATTCAACATGGTTTTAAACTACCTTGAAGAGAAAGTGGACAGAAAAATCACCAGATATTCATATGGTATTGAGGTCTTATGAGTAGTGAAATATCAAGAAACTTTAAGACCTGTTTTTAAAAGCTGAGGGGGGAAATGCAGTAGATGAAGTTCACTGCGGATAAATTTTGATGGAATGTGAGCCATTCGCTCTTCACTCATTCATTAAATATGCAAAAACACAGATTATGTGTCCATTATTGTACAAGCACTGGGATTCCTGTCCCCCTGAAACTCATGGTCTCTAGGGGAGGTCGATAAGCAGACTAATAATAGCAACAGAGAGTGAGGGGGCAGGGTGTCGTGAGAGCTCGTGGGGGCCCTGAACTAAGCTGGGACATGGGTCTGGAGAGGCCTTTTTGGGGTGGTAGCGTCTGACATGGGCTTTGGCACAAGAGGAAAATCTGAGAGTAATTGTCCAACATTTCCTCAAAACACAAGAACAGAGGCTGTGGTAACTTCATATGCTCAGTGTTGACCAAGCCACCAAGACTTCTATTCCCCCTGTGTGTAATGCTAGTTGGTTCAAAAAAGGTACAGAAAAATTGTACATATTTTAGAGATGAGTACTTCAAATAACAAAAGAGATTAACTTCCATTTGGGGAGACTGCATTTTTCAGTGTACGAGTCGGTCTCATCCATTATATTTGTTGATAGTTGGCCCCTCCTCACCAGTTTCGTCCATCCCCCACCCCAAAGACCAGTGGTTGCTGCTGCTGCCACTTCAGTTACTGACGGGTAAAGTTTGGCTAGCTGCAACTCTGTGTACGCGACATTCTGGAAGAAGACATCCATGGATCACAGTCTTAGTGGTCTGCCTAGTGGTGAGACTAGTGTTGATCTATATGGTGAATGGAGGCTAAAAACCTGAATTTGGAGGTTTGGGAATCTATGCTTATATAAATATACCTTACGTTTCATGATGTTGTGAGAGAGGAAAAAAGAAAACTATTCTTAATCTGGAGCACTTAAAAGGAAGGTTTAAAGGGGAGGGCTTGGGTAAATTTAATAAAAATCATGAAAACCAGAGTAAGCCTGTGCTTCCCCGTTGCACAGCTCCAGGATGTCAGACCTCACTTGCACTGTGGCCCGTGCCCCGGGGCTGGCGTGGTGGCTCTGGAGAGGGCGTGCCTTTGTGCAGCCGTCCCCAGAATCCCAGAACTATGGGCGACCACCGGAGCTGGGAAAATACAAAGTTAAGATAAATGAAATAATTTCTATCTAACATAGCTGTTGAGAAAATCCTAGGTCTTAATTTTTCAAAAAGTTACGAAAGCTAATAAATATAAATAGCACAAAATAAATAATGTTACAATTGGATTATAGTGCAAAGAATAAAATGAATATCCATGAGCCTACAGTGATAGTGATAAATAATGAACTAGATAAATAAATGGCAAGAAGATAAATCTTCTTTACAGAAGAATTCCATATACTATATGTTGAACTTTCTGCTTCGGAAAGGGGAGCTTAATTCCTTTTTTTCTGAAGTGTGGCATGCACTTAGTGACTTGCTTCTAAAGAATAGAAAATAGAGAATAAAAAATAGAAGATTTACAGTGGTAGACACAACGTTAAGTAAATGATCAAGGTCAACATCACCTGTGATAAGCCATGATGACATCATGTACCCCTACTATGGGATGAGACGGGTGGTTAACCCGTTGATATTCTTTTTAAAAACTTACAACTCTAGCCTAATCATGAGAAAAACTTCAGATAAACCCAAATTGTGGGTTATTCTACAAAAATAGCTGACCAGCAGTCTTTAACATTGTCAAAACCATTGAAAACAGGACAAGTCTGAGAAACTTGCAAACCGGAGGGGACTCAGTTGACACAACTAAATGCAATATAGTATCTCAGATAGTACCATGGGTGAGAAAAACTAAGTAAATCCAAATAAAGCCTGGAGTTCAGATACTAGTTTTGTAGTAATATTAATTTCTTAGTTTTGACAAAGGCACTTCAGTTATATAAGATGTTCAAATTAAGGGAAGCTGAGTGATGGTTATATTGGAACACTCTTTACTATCTTTATAATATTTTCTGTTAATCTAAAATTATCCTAAAATAAAAACTGTATTTAAAATATATAAATAAATTCTAGAAGTATTTAGCTAGCTTAAAAAATGATATACCTATGATGTGACATTACAGGAAGCCAGAGATATTTGATGAAAATCTTTTGGGGTATTTGTCAAGGATTAAAATCAACCCAGTCCATCACTTACCAACTCTTTTATCTCGAACAATTTATGCTCTTTCTTTGACCTCAAGTTCTATGTCTTTAAAAACTGAAATACCATTATCTACTTTATAGTATTATTAAGTGAATCCAATGAAATAAGGTATATAAAATGCTTAGCACAGTGCCTGGCACATAGTAGGCCCTTAATACATTTTATAATACCTATTTTAAGCTATCACTTTTAGAGACAGCATTACACTTTTTTATCATGAAACTAACCCCAAATGACAATTTCTATTGAAGAATTCTAATAAGGAGAAAAATCAATACACAGAGCTTTTAGTCCTTGAAGAAACAGTTTTAATAAGACAGAAAATATGCACAAACACTTCATTTAAAAATAAATGGAAATGGATAGAAAAACCAACTGAATGATTGTCAAGTACCTGCAGTGAAAAGTAGAGTAAGTCAATGAAGACTTCCTGGAGGAGGTGAGATTGGGACAGAGAAGAGGGAGGTGTTTGTGAAGTTTGGGGGAAGATTACACTGGAATATGGCAAGGCAAGTTCCTTCTAAAGCAAGAGAGCTTAGGTGCTTGGGCCAAGAATTCACGGGCAAAGTTGTGAAAAGTTTAATGTAGTCTCAGTTTTATTCTCTCCTTTTAGAAGGGCTTCCCTTAATGCTTTCTGGTTTGGACTTCCCTCTCCCCTTAACTTAAAGATGCCTCATGCCACCTCCCAGCTGTTGAGGACCATGCCTTGTGGTGTATTATCTAGGCCTGCTCTCAAAAGCCACCCCACATGTGGAGCCTTCCCAGATCTCTGGCCATTTACCACAAATGATTGGCCAGGTGTTTCATTTCTGATGGCTTTTCTATACTTTAGAAGCTAAACTTCATTGTAGATGCCTGAGAGTAACTTACTATGCTCCCTGCCTCCCACCCCAGATAACATGCTTTACCTCAAAGAGTGACTGAGTGGAAATTTTAGTGACTGTGATATACCCAAAAAGAAATGATTTGGGGCAGGGACCAAACTTGTATGTATGTAGCTTGGCTGAAGCCCGGATCAGAGAATGGAAAAGTAATGTGGTTAATGACAGGAGCCAGGGAGTGAAGAGAGAAGGGGGAGAATGTTAACGGAAGCATTAAGAGTTAGTGGCTGTAATTCATGTAGAGGGGGCTTTGTCAACCTGAGCACTGTTGACATTTTGGGCTGGATAATTCTGTGTTGTGGGGCTGTCTTCTTCACTGTAGGATGTTTAGCAGCATCTAGATGCTGCTCTACGCACTAGATGCCAGTAGCACCTTCCTACTGGTGACAACTGGCAATGTCTCCAGATATTGCCAGATGTCCCCTGGAGGCAAAACTACCAGTGGCTGAGAACCACTGTGTTAGAAGTTCGGGCTGTTGTCACTGTGGATGCTTGTCTCTTTGTTGTGTGGCTAACACGGAGTTAGCCTCTGACAGAATACCCTGCTGGGGCAGGTGTGTCTCTTGCCCTAGTCATTCTAATCATATATTCTTAGCTGATTGATCATACACTTGTTTTTTCTAGGTAGAATTGGTTGATAGAGAGCAGTGAGGTCTTTCGCCTGGAGTTCGCAAGTTTCCACACTGATGTGAAGTAGTCACACAGCACCTCTCTTTTTTATTTTTTCATCAGGAATGACAGCTTCTGGGTGCTTTGAGGATGTAGTAGAAAGAACTCTATGTAGAAAGGACTGGAGATAAGTCCTGGCGTAGCAAGTTTTATTTACGGAGTGGAGAGTTTTCTGAAAACCCATCTCTGTTTTCAAGGAGGACTTCAAAGGCACAAAATGTAATGCTTTATTAAGTCCAGGAGGAAAAGACCCACATTTGCTATTAACAAGCAAATTTGGATTATGTGACTGATACATTATAGGGAAATATTTATCCTTTGGTAGTGTGATCATAGCATCCTCATAAATGACAGAGCCTCTCCTGCATGGGGGCAGGATGTGACATTAATGGCAGAGGCATGGCCACAGCATCCTCTCCAGGTTTTGTCCTGAAAGACAACATGTCTTCCCTTCTCTCACTCCCACTTGTTACTATCCAGGGGACCTGTCTGTGAAGAGAAGTATGAAAAAGTAGCATGCCATTTTGAGATCTGGGGAAGAATTTTCAACTTATTCTAATTCTTAGCAGGTAATAACTATGGTGACACCCACCTCCCATCTCCAACTGACCTTTGTTCACCTTTTATTGCTTTCTCCTTCCTGTCCCCTGGCCCCTTTCTTTATATATTATCACATTATTTATTCAAGAGATAATTACTGAGTGTTTGTTATGTGTACAGCCTATCAGACCAAGAGCAACCAATACCTGGAGACTCCTTGCTGCCCTCGGACCACCAGGTGGAACAGGATACCTGGGCGGGTGGCAGCATCAGGAGAGGGAGGAGTCCAGGAGAGGCAGGTGAGATGTGCAGAGGAGGCTGGCAACCAGACAGGGGCCAAAGTCCGAACCTCAGTTCTCCAGCTTAAACTGGGGCCAGGAATCTAGCACATACTTGGAAAAGATCTAACAGACCCTTCCTGAAAGGACTGAGGTCCCATGCAACTTACACATAAGAGACAGAAGAATAAACCAGGGGCCTGTCACCAGGACTGGATGGGATCAGCTCCCAGCAAGCCAAGCCTCTAGCTCTTTGCGGAGGGCAGGCACTCTCTGATCAGAGGTAAAAGCCTCTTCTGTTTCTGCTGCTGCTCACTATCCATCAAGTTAAGGCTGATTGATACTGAGCTATCTGAGCACCTGACCTCTGCTCCTGGCATTTCAGTGGTTTAGCAGCAGAACTGGCCTCGAGCCTTCAGAAGTTCAGGATCCAACTTGTCCTTATCCTAAGGGTAGAAGAGGGAAGCGGCGTTCAACAAAACAGGAAAGAGAAAGGAGAATGCTGATGGCTTGTGATTCTCAAAACTGTTTGCTAGTTTACCTGTGTCCTTACATAACAGTGCTTGGATTATCCTCTCTGTCTCTCTCTCTGCGTTTGTGTGTGTATGAGAGAGAAGGAAGGACTGAAGTGATTTTTTTTTTCTGATGTCACATGAAATCTCACAATACATCCATTTTCTGGAACAAGTGTTCTCAACCTGCGGTCCATGGCTAGACTTCAGAAAGTCTGTGACTCTCTGAAACTGTAAGCACTAAGGGATTTCCTTTTTAGCAAGGAGACCCTCAGGTATTTGTTTTTGTTTTTTTTTTTATACCCCAATATAATCTCTGACTCATGTATCTTGAGAAGAGCCGTGTTGAGAGAAACAGAATCCTGGGTGCCTGATGTGTGACCGAGGAAGACCTCTCTATACAGGTCACCCCTTCTTTCCTTCATTTTCTTTCCTTTTTTAAAAGCTTGCCTCTCCCATTCCTTACCATTTGGTGGGTATTCTCTCACTAATCCATTTTAGAACTCACAGGAGTGTAAATCAATAACGTAGGGGCTGATTCAATTCAAACGACTTGGAGTGCTGCATACTGCATACCATGCCAGTGATCTTCACTCCTGTTATCTTAATCCCCACAACCATGCTAAGAGCTAGGTGTTATTCCTCTTTTTACTGACAAAGAAACTGAGGGTCACAGAGGTAAAGTGATTTGTTCAAAGCCACACCTAAGTACTGTGCTGAGACACAAAACCTTCATGATCTGTCCACTGCCCCCTAATCCTGCCAGCCTGGAGCGCAAAGGCAAACAGCACAGCA
Organism: Tonatia bakeri; assembly: GCA_004024845.1. NCBI lineage: Eukaryota > Metazoa > Chordata > Mammalia > Chiroptera > Phyllostomidae > Tonatia > Tonatia bakeri. The sequence continues at coordinate 59,849 of PVIA01006301.1, read as the reverse complement.
GTCAGGGGTTTACCCGGGTCTTGTATACATCGCTGATAATTCTTTGTAACCACAGAGTCCCCACATCTCACCACGTAGCTGCTTTTCATCAACATAAAAGCTGAGGCCGAGAAGAACCATTGTCAGCAATGTCAAGGAGTACAGGGGACTGGATTTTTCCATCTTTGTTTCTCCTGAGGCCTTTAAAGAAGTGACAGTGATGGAGAATGGTTATTAAAAGTAAAAATCCAGTGTACAAAAATCTATGTTGATAATCTCGGAGTTTGACTGTCTTGCATCCCTTTGGACTGGCAGGGATCCACGCAGGCAGACCTACCAGCTGAGACTGAGGCCATTAATCAGATTATTCAAGGTGAAAAAATACTCTTGCTTTTTATTACCTGGAGACTTCAGGCATTTTGTTTTTCTTAAGAGGTTTCCTTGGTCTGGCTTATCTGAATAATTCCCTTGTTCTTAGCTTTGTTTTGCTTGGTGTCACTCTAATCATAAAGGAACTGATTATTTCTGCGGCAAAACCATTTACGAATGTTATGGAAATATGTTATAGAAACAATTTTCAGCAAGGCAAGTGTTAAACAGACTTCACACACACACACATACGATTCTTTTACTGTGTGCAAAGATCACCTTTCTTATTCTATAGCTTCCTGAAGCTCCCTTCGCCTTGTGTAGGAATGCTACATGATATCAGCAGAGATCATGTTTATGATCAGCTAATTTCAGCCCTGTTCAGTGACATCTCTCTCTCTCTCCCTCTCCCTCCCTTCATTTCTTTTTGCTCTTCTAAAAGCCCCAACAAAATCCGAAGAGCTGCAATACATGTAGTAAGTCCTCGTTCTGTTACACACTCGCAAGTCACACAATGCCAGTGCAGCTCAGTAATCTCCTTGTCAAGGCTGCCTCTCTACCTTCCTATCCTCGTTCCAGGAGCCTATTAAATTAATGAGATCGAAGTCAGCGCTACAGCGGTCGACATGTTGTTGGTGTACAGCGCCGGTGCTGTTACAGTGTGCCTGTTTTCTCTCCTGGGACATTTAATTTCCGCTTCTCAAATGAGCTGCGAAGCTGTGAGGCCTGGCAGTGTTCGTTCTCAGCACTCTGTGATGCAGATAATGAGAGTACTGATAGGTGCCTAGGAGACTGTGATGGCTCCAAGCGCAGCCCTGGTCTGATAATGCTTTATGCCAGCAGTGTCGCAGCGGAGCCACTATCATCCCTCAAGGAATGGTTCATCTTTATGTGTAATACAGCAGCTGTCACCTAAATGGCTAATGGGGAAGCAAAGTAGAACCTTAGTGCTAGTAATCTTTGTCACTTAATAATTTTCAAGGTATCAGACTTCAGTGGTTCCTGAAAGTTCAAATAAAAACGCACTTGCCGCTTTTATGCTGTTTGTGGTGGATTAAATGTAAATTGAGAAAACCATGGTACTGTTCTGTGCAAATCTAATTTGCTATAATTTGAATAGCCAAGTAATCAAAATGTATTATAGGTATAAGATGCTGGGATGGTGGAATGTCTGCATTTAAGAGGAAGATTTATTGGGCTTGCAGCATCCACTGTGAACCTTCCACAACCACATTAGCTAACATCTGTTGGAAAATGTCAGGATGCAGGGCAGAAGACATGCACACAGAATGTATGCTTTTATGAGTTGGAACAACAAACTGGAAACATAGGGTAGCACTTGTGAGTTAAATTAATTAGTAATGAGAACCTATGTCTGCACGGGCACATACATGTATGCATGAGGGGTCTATGATAGATGTGTGAAGAGGCATGTGTGTGTACACATAGGTGCATATGAATACACATCCTTTCTCATTAACACCCATCCCTACAGAGTGGGAAGTGAGGTTCGATTGGATTTAAGGAGCGAGGTAATAATAATGGGACTGTTAATACAAACCGTATCTGTGTTGACACTGCCCCATTAGTATTTCCTGGCAGATTATTTTGTTTGCTTTGCCTAAGTGCACAAGATTATAGGAGGTGATTTAGTAGGCTAGGGCGATGGATTCTGAAGGCAAGCCAAGCTAATTTCAATCACACCTACAACAAGACTGTTAATCTTTGGGGAGTTACTGCACCTGTGCTGGCAAAGGTTAAGAGGCGAGAGATTCTAGAAGGCACAGATACGGCAATTGTCCAGGGGAAGGAGTAAAGATAGAAGGGACCGGTAATTCACTTAGGGGATAAATCAAAGGACATTTCGAAATCTAAAAAATATGCTCACAGATAGGAGCAAGATATAGGGCCAAAACAAACACAATACCTGTTCCAAAGAGATATTGGTCAGGAGACAGTCAAGAGTGCTTGCTAAGAAGCCAGAGATAGTCACATGCACGTGGAATCTGCTCAGGCAGCACTGTCGTACCTTCTCTCTTCATCACCAATTGGTTTGGGCATAATGTCCAATGTGAGTCCCGCTATGAGAAAAACAACTAGGTGGGATGGGGAAACCAAGGTTCTGGATGACATCAGACATTTTTACCTCATCTCTGCCTCCCAATTCACTCTGCTATTGTCTTCCTAAATCCTTGGTCACATGTGAGCAAAGCTAATGAGAAATTTCAATGCTATAGTCAACTGATGTTCCCCTGCTGAACTCACTTGCTGGGGGACCTTAGGCTACTGTGCCTTGGAGTCCACGGGTGGAAATGTTCTAGTGTGGTGTCCTTAAGCCTCCACCTTATTCACAGCATATCTCAGGGGATGCAGCTATAGCTGACTGTTTTGAATAAATATATAGATTTTAAATAAGGTTCCTAAAAGCACCCTCTGGCTTGTGAAGTCCGAGTCAGATACAGGTATTGACCCCAGTGTTGGAAACATTTACTGACACTTGCAGCCAGTCTCCTCTGTCATGTGGGAGAGAAAAACATGGCAATACAACAAAGTCATCCAAAGAATTAGATTGGCAATGCAAAAATAAAAAATATTTTTGCCTAATATAATAATAACACAGCATTTCACATATATTAAAATTGGTAAAAATCTCATTAGCATTCATTAGAAAATTACTAATCACCAAGAGCTCTTTGGGTTTCCTTATGGATGTAATTAATAAGCTTTATGCAAAATCCACTCAAACTTAGCATTCATTAAAGTCCACTTAATATAGAATGTCATACTTTAGGTCAGGCCTTCGCTTCATTGCCCTTTCAATGGGAAGCACTGTATTGGTGCTTTGAAAGTCATGGGAAAAAACGGCTTTTCTGAAGTGGAAGTGTTAAAGCCAATATTGTCAATATTTTTTAAAAAAGAAGGCTAAAGTAGCAAATGTGTGACTCCTCTTTCTCTCATTTATTCAAACCAAGGGTTTCACTCCACATAGAGCGCAGAGGTAATGATTGTGCATCTGTTGCTGTAATACAGTGAATTGGGAAGAACTAACTATGTGCAATTCAATAAAGTATATTTAGCATATTTTCATTGCACCAAATATCAGCTGATCCACCTCTTATTAGTATAAATGGCATAAATTAGTGTCAGGCATTTTCAACAGTGAAGAAATTACAGGAGTCTGCAAGGCTCATTAGGCTCTGGCTGCATGTTAACGAGGGGCCAGGCCTTATTAATAATAAGAAGAAAAGATAAAACTAAGCTTCAAGGAAAAAAAGGAACAAAACATTCCTTGAAAAATTCTCCAGCATTTAAAAGTGAAAAGACTGCACTGGCTAACTCTTTTCCTTCCTGACTTCCTAGCTTCCTAGACATTTGTGAAGATGTATAATTTTTTTTTGCAATGTGTAAAGAACATATTGTTTCAAATAATGTCAAATACTTATTTTAAATGGGTGGTAGTGATACGGTTGTCAACTTGTGTTTTTGAATAGCTGTTCTGGAGTTGAGTTTACTTCAGGTTTTATATTTGCAGCAGTTCTTGGAATATTTTCAGTTCATTCAACATTGTTTCATTATAACGTTGATAAGGAAAAAACAAAACAAGTGATTCCGGATGGAGGCCACTGTCTGTGTGGTTTGCACATTCTCCCCATGTCTCCAGAACTGCAGCTTCCTCCCATGTCCCAAGCTGTGCATGTGAGGTGAATGGCGTGTCTTCATTGTCCCAGTCTGAGTGGGTGTGGGTGTGAGTAGCCCTGCGACGGAAGGGCGTCCTGTCCAGGATGGGTCCTGCCTGCCTGTGCCCGGAGCTGCTGGGAGAGGCTCCAGGCTTTGCGACCCAGAACTGGAATGAGCAGGGTGGAAAAAACTCTTAGTTATTTTTATTAACTGTTCTTCAAAGTATGTATAGCTCACATTTATTTCAATGTTTACTGTTAGATGTGTTTTGGGGTCTTTATTTCAAAGTTTGATAATGTTTTTGTGACCAGAAATGTGCCCTCGGAACTTAACTCTTGTTTCTATCAATTAGCCTAGGTAAAGTTGGTTTTCTTATGTCGGTTCACTTAAAGTCAAAATTTTCCAGAACCTATTGATGATGTTAAGTGAGGACCTATTATACATCTTATCTTTCTTCCACCAAAATCAGCTGATGAAGGTGAGAACTAACTTGTTTGGCCTACAGAAATGAAAGGATTTCTGTGTCCTCCTATCTTCCCTACATCACTGTGTTGACAAGCTGAGTGGCAATACAAATCAACAAACAACTAGTGCTGGCAAGGATGTGGAGAAAAAGGAACCCTAGTGCACTGCTGATGGGAATGCAGACTGGTGCAGCCACTGTGGAAAACAGTATGGACTTTCCTCAGAAAACTAAAGATGGAACTGCCTTTTGACCCAGTGATTCTGCTGCTGGGAATATATCCTGAGAATCCTGAGTCACCGATTCTAAAGAACCTATGCACCCCAATGTTCATAGCAGCATTATTTACAATAGACAAGTGCTAGAAACAGCCTAAGTGCCCATCAGTAAATAAGTGGGTCAAAAAACTGTGGTACATTTACACAATGGAATACTATGCAGCTGAAAGAAAGAAGGAGCTCCTACCCTTTGCTGACAGCATGGATGGAACTGGAAAATACTATGCTAAGTGAAATAAGCTGGTCGGTTAAAGACAAATACTGTATAATCTCACCTATAAGAGGAATCTAATGAACAAATATGCTAACAAATAAAATAGAGCCACAGGCATGGAAACATGGAACAGACTGAAAGTGAGCAGAGGAGAGAGGGGAGGGGGATGATGGTGGAAAGAAGGGGAAGAGACTAGCCAAAGAACATGTGTAAATGACCCATGGACATGGACAACGGTGTGAGAAATGACTGTGGGAGTGGAAGGTAGGATGGGTGGAGGAGGGCAAAAGGGGAAAAATCGGGACAACTGTAATAGAATAACAATTTTAAATGATTAAAAAACAAAGTCACCAATTTTATCTTCCTTGGAAAGGAAGGTAAAGAAGAGGCTTTCCAGAGTGTTACATCCGAACAAGGCTAATGAGGGCTTTCTCTGTTAACCCTTTATTCAGTGTGATGAACCCTGATAGGAGAAAAATAACTCCATCATTAACATTTTACTTAAATTTTGAGAAAGTAATTAAGAGTGACACCAGAGTACAGGGAAAATCAGAGGTACACACAGAAAAGGACAAGGGTCTTGGCTAGAGACTGTATTGATTTGGAACTCTGTCAAAAGACAAAAAAAAAGAAAAGAAAACCCTCCAGGCTCAGCACATGCTATGAGATGATTTTTTCAAAAAAAATAAGGAGAAAGAAAAAAATAAGGTGTTTGTCATGGAGTCTTTGAAATACACAAACATATGCACATCTACACACTCGCCATGGAGCAATTTTATTGCAAAGCTTTTTAAAAGCAACACCAGAATAAATGTAAATAATAGCTTTTTAGTGTAAAAATTAAAACTGCTCATGTTTTGCACTTCTTTAACCAAGAATACTTCAGTGTTTCTTTTAGGCTACATTGTCATAAAAAGATAAGTTTTACATTAAAGAAAAGATAACTGTGCTAAAGTAATAGTCTATTGTTGAACAGTCAACAGTAATTAATTTAAAGTTTCAGATGTTGTGAATCATCTGCCATTAAGTTTATAATATTATTCGCAAAGCTTAAAAATCACATTTCTCCTCCACCCATTCCCCTCTACTCTGATTCACCTATTGATTTTTCCTATGGTGCTCAAGACAAAAGTGAAATTACCAGAGCTCTTGAGGTTTGTTTAGAACCAACATTATCACTAGCAGTTCCAAGACACCACCATTTTTGGTAGATGACAACTCCAAGGTGAGATGGATCGTTCTCAGCGCCAGGCCCGACACTTCCTCGGCGAGCGTGCCAATATGGAGATGCTTGGGTCCTGGGTCACTGAGGGGTGGGTACTCAGGGCACTCTGAATCCCATGGTCCCAAATCATTTGGATGACTGGGGCAATGGTAACTGTCATCTTAGTCTGCATTATTTTTTAAATGCTTCTTTTCTTGTCTCTACTTCTTTCAGCCTGTTTTCACAGACCAGAAATTGGTTGCAAATTATTCCAGAGAAGCAATAATACATTTAGAAATATTTCCCTCTGGTAAAATTTTGTGTATATACAACATTATGCTCTCACATATTTGAATATATGCTTATATAGACATTGTGGTTTTCAGTTTCTGCATAGGGCATTTTCTGAGATAATAAACCAAATTTCTGGGAAGGCAAATTTTTTAAATAAGAATTACGTGACTGTGTCCATTTTAACTATATCCGTTTCATCGAGGCAACTTCTCTGAAATACTGCCACAAAAGTTTCTCATAGTCAATGTGAAGGAGGCTGTTGTTTCTCTTTTCTTGAAGATATAAAAATATTTTCTGACCATCATCTTTCAAAGAAGGTTTTGCCAATAGATTGGGACCCAGATTATAGAAACTTTGAAAAGCTAAAACCTCTCACACTGCCACTATGTAAGATCATGTGTATTACTTGATTTTCTAAAGTGACAAGACGTACATTAAAAAAATTTCTCTTATTGTTACATTGCAGGCACGTTTACTGTTAGCTACTTGGCTTCATTATGTATCATAGTCTGAATCTACAAATCAAGTATAATTAGACTTAGCGAACTGATTGGATTTCTAATTAAGCTACATTGGAAACAATGCACAATCAGTAAATACTCTGACTAGGTACATTTTAAAGAGCAACTCTTGGGCTTTTTGCTGATGACTAGACACCAGTGTCATTAAATTTGTTGGTGGCAAGCAAATTTTAAAGCTAAAATAGAGGCAATTAGTAAAGATCTTGAAATATTTAATCACGTTTGTCCAATTAGTGTGCAATTAGGCAGTGGTGTGGCGTGGGACAGACATTCTGCTTCAGTGCTTGGTGCAGAAGGATCCCTTTGAAATTTTGCTGTTTAGTTTATTGATATATAAAAAGGAAGTTATGGTTGTAATTTCCAATTTAAAAAAAATACTGTGCAGATGGTCTGACTATATATTTAACAATGTTAAACAAATCCAAACAAGGGAAGCATGTTACCTGAAATTACACAGCTGTGATCTGTGAATAAGCTCTGGATCATGGTAGATTACAGCTGTGCTTATCTCGATCATTGAAACACCCAGGCATTTCATACTGGAGAAATCGGGAACCTGATAAGCTGGCCCAACAAGTCTTAACATGATTGACAGCTCCTTACTTGACCAAATACAACCTTCCTGGTGGTTAGCTCAGCAACTCCATGTTCCAGTGGTTTAAATTTTATGCAGAGGGAGAGATGAGAAGAGATCCTGTAAGAGGTTGATTTGGGAAGTATCAACAAACCGAAGAGTAATGTTATGTGGTGCTGTCATTGCAAACCGATGGCTCCTGTCTCCTGAGCTACACCCTTGGGATGGGACAATGTCAGTGGGAGGTTTGGCTCACCCAGTGTAGAAGGAAGGAATAAAGAATGTCTATTATTTTAAACACTTAATGTTTGTTGCACCGCCACAGAATAGAGTGCCACTCTCTTTAGTTTTTCTGGAAAGTAAAGAGCATTTTCTCAATATTCTTGTTTGAATAATCTTTGGAAAGGCAGTGCCATTCCCACTTTAGGAGAATAATTAAGGAGGGGCCACAGGGCTCTGCCTGTCTCAAGCAGCAGTTGGAACTAGGGTTGAAAGACCTCCAAGACACCGGTGAAGTATTTTCCATGGAGCTATGGAACATACTTCCATATGGAACATGGAATTGTTTCCATGGATGGGACAATGAGGTGACGCTAAGAGAAAACTGAGGAACGTGAAGAGCAGGAGGGGTATGTGGGGAGAGGAAGGAAATGGGGGGGAATAGGAGGAAGGACTAAGAAGAACTGTGTGCCCATATATTCTGTAAAACTTGTTTGGGTCAAAGGAATATCTCCCATTTTCTTCTGGGGTAGTGGGTTCGTGCTCAGTCAGGTTTAACAACCTAAATGTCTTCTTAACTGGGATGTGAAAGATGTTCATAAATAAATGAACTTGTTTACTAGATCCTGGTAACCTTATAGGTTGAAATATGTTGGATCTCAGGATGGTAATGAGGGATTTCTGGATATATGTGGACTCTGTTCTCCTAGGTACAGTGACATTTCACGGTACCAGATGTAAGTACATTTTGTTTAGAAAACTTGGAAACCAGTTGGAAGAAAATGCCCTGGGTCTCTACAATGTAAAGAGAAGAGTTTAAAGGAAAAGTGAAATAAAAATGTCCTTTAAAAATATGACAGGCGAGTTTATGTGGAGGGTGGGATGAGAGTACACAGTGCTACAGGACCTCATAATAGGTTTACTGGGAAACTTTGGAAGCCATTAGCATGCTTACTTACATATCTATGTTCTTTCCCTAATTTTGAAGATGTTTTTCTGCCTAACTTTCTGGAGGCAGGTTATATTTATCAGTAAGTCAAAGCCAGACATTTTGAAACCTTTGTGTATAGTTAAATTCTATATTTAGAATTTGCATAAATTTGTGATTATAAATATAATGATTTCTAAATTTAAAAATTTAGAACATCAGTCCGGTAGCCATGGAGTACACTTCTGCCTTGCTCTTCCCCAGTGGGATCGGGATTCTGGACTGAAGATGCCTGCTGCTGAGGACGGTACGGTCAAGTCTGGAGGGGTAACGTGCGCCCAGGCCCTTCTGTCATCGAAGCTGATAAGGGAGGGGCAATTCTGTTGATTTTTACAGGGATGTGGCAGAATGGTACTTAGATGAGTTTGATAAGCAAAATAATTTGTTCTTGGCATAGGCCTTCTTTGTTTTATTCAACCTATTTTTTCGACAGTATTTCTCATGCCCTCCCCTCAGGGTCTCTCTGTTTATCTCTGTGCTTTTTTCTTGCCACACTGCTACAACCTGCTCTCAGAAAGTCTTCTGGATGGAACTGACCAAACTTAGCAAATAAAAATATAGGCTGCCCAGTTAAATTTGAATTTCAGAGAAGCAGTCAATAACTTTGTAGTATAAGTATGTTTAAGATATTACATGGAGTATACTTATGCTAAAAAATTATTTGCTGTTTATCTGAAATTCACATTTAACGGGGTGTCCTATATGCGACTTGGTAACCCCACTTCTGGAACGCATTCACACTACAGTGTAAGTGTAAGAAAAAGCATCATCTTTCTCCGAAGGACTTGTGCATTTCTGTGCCAATCAGAAACTTAGTGGACAGCCTAAGTTGAAATTTCAGGCTTGTTAAGGTACTAGTTCTCAATCTTAGCTGCATATTAGAATCGCCTGGGGAGCTTTTAAAGTCTCAATGGCCAGGCCAAAGCCCAGACTAATTAAATCAAAACCTCTAAGGGTGAAGCCCATGCATCAACATTGCTTAGAGCTCCCGAGTGATTCCAAATGGCAGCCAAGTTTATAAACAACTGAAGTAAGGAAGGATTCTCAACCCATCGCTGCATATTAAAGCCACCAAGAGAATTAAAAAATACATATATGCATGTCTGGACCCCAACTCCATTGGTCTTTGTAGGAGTCTAACATTCATAATTTTAAACCTTCCCTAGGTGATAGAGAATTGCTGAGTTCCAGATTATTTTAAAAAGATCTTTTGAGGAGCAGTGGGTCATCCCAGCTCCCTATAAATCACACAAGTGTCCTAATGTGTCCACACACAGAACTATCCATGAGGCGTGGTTTCTGTGACAAAACATCCCACTTCCCCCCATGGGACTGAATTTTTCTGCTCGCAAGGTAAACCAGGGTCTTGTTTTTCAGGGACACTTAGAAAACCCATGAAAGTTGCCTTGAGGGGGAAATAATCAGATGTAATTGTATGGTAGTGAAGGCAATTTATTTTAAAGAATAAAATAAAGTGTATTCTGCTGAGCCAGGTGGGTAAATCAGGGGGTTGCCATGGAATAACTGATTATCAGGAGATGAAGAAGACCAAAGGGAGAAAGATGCTGGACATGAGAAAAATAGTCAAAGAAAAAACAAATTCCATGAAAAGATTGTATGGAATGGGAATAAAAATATTAAGAAGGAGCCAATGAAGCCAAAATAAGTTCAGCTTTGTAACACATATTTTCTTATCGATTGGTTGATTGCTTGATTGATTACCCTCAACCAGAACAAATCCCAAGGATTCGATGTGCACGAGTGACAGCACTAGGAGGTGCCAGGACCTCTGAGCGAAGTCCTTGAAGTCACCCTGACGAGGGCTGCAGAGCGAACTGATACTGGACAGTTGACAGGCATCAGCTCCACATCATTTGTGACCCAGGGTGCCCCGAGAGAAAAACGTATTTGTCCATCTGCCATAGATTGTGCAGGTCATGGAATGGGACTTCTTTCCAGTTACAAGCCCTGACAAGAGAGTAACTAAGCTAAAAACAGTGCTGGCCGGGGTCAGATGTGGGGCAAGAACCCAAATCCCATCGGAAGAAGAGTATGAGCAGTTTAGGAGCTGGGTTGCGGTCACTGACTGATTAGGAATGGCAGATGGTAAGCCCTGTGTGTGCACATATGTGTGTGCATGTGCGTATTCATGTGTGTAAGACTGTGTGTGTTGAGGATAATCCCAAGTGAGGATCAGCAGGACTTGAGGACTAGGTAAAACAGGAAGAAGTTAAAGATACATAGTGAAATTCTAGAGGGTGTCCAACCTTTTGGCATCTCTGGACCCCATGGAAAAAGAATTGGCTTAGGCCCCACATTAAATATTGTGGCATTCAGCCCTGGCTGGTGTAGCTCAGTGGATTGAGCGCGGGCTGCGAACCAGGCATCGCAGGTTCGATTCCCAGTCAGGGCATGTGCCTAGTTTGCAGGCCATGTCCCCCAGCAACTCTCTCTCTCTCTCTCTCTCTCTCTCTCTCTCTCTCTCTCTCTCCCCCTCTCTCTCCCTCCCTTCCCTCTCTAAAAATAAATAAATAAAATCTAAAAAAAAATATTGTGGCATATAATCACAAAAAAATCTCAAGATGTTTTAAGCAAATTTGCAATTTTGTGTTGAGCCACATTCATAGCCATCCTGGATCACTTGCAGGCCCTCAGGCTGCAGGTTGGACATGCCTGTCTCACTGGACAGCTTTCTGCTAAATCAAAGCCTCTCCCAAGCACCTCAAAAGCATGACCCTGCTGCCAGATCCAGACTTGGCTTTGCATGTGCACCAGTTGGTTTGCAGTGCTTGCCTTGGACAGAGTCTCTGGTGCAGGCTGTGTCTCTCAGAGCCACTGCAGAAGGACCAGCCCCAGCCCACGCTTGAACCGTGTGACCGCAGGTCCCTGTGTCACTGCTGACAGGGGTAGGAGTAGGTATCTCACTGAGGTGTAAAAAGCCCTCAGGCTGGACAGCACCTACGCTCCATTCAGAAAGAGATCAACTGAGCCAATCAGATTTACTCTCTTGGAAAAGTGAACTACTGGTAAGAAGGGGAACTCTTTCAGGTAGAGCTGGGCAGAAGAGGTCATGGTGGGTCACCAGGGATTAGAAACATGGATGACACAAAGGTAGCTAATGACAGAGAAGAAAATGGCAGAGATATGCTGAGAAATGAGGAAATGTGGAAAGAAAGAGATAATGTGCCTTTGAAAGGAAAAGTAACTGGTCCCTGGAGCTGTGTTGATTTCTAAAGTGCTTTGCAGTTTGTGGTCCAGTTCCAGTCTGTGGGTTTGTATCCTTACAGCAACACCGTGTCCCCTCTTCTTGTGTTCTGAGGGGGTCACTGTTGACTTAGCCACAAGCATCCAACTAAAACAGAAGGACACAGTTTGTGGTTCCCAATGGGAAGAGCTACTAGTATATGGGCGTATAAGACAAACCCTGCTTCTTCTCAGCACCCTTCGTGGGTCACCACACTAACACACCAGGAGTGCTACAATGGGGCTCCCAGCATCTTCTCGGGGCTGTCTGTTCTCCACTTCTTCAGAGTGCCCCTCCCGCCTCTTCCTGGATTGTCAGCGTCCTGAGGGGTCGCCCCAGGCTTCTAACTATAGGTTGCTATAATTAATCTCAAAGAACATTTTAAGCCATTGTTAATTTCAGCCCCAGTCCCAAGTAGAGGACCTATTCAAATGGTCTTGGACCGTGACTCAAGTAGCTGCAGAGCTAACTCCTGAGTTTAAGGGGGAAAAGAAGTTCATGTCCCCTTGGACTTACCTTCCCCATTCTTTATCTATAAGATGGGGACTGTAACCATAATGATGAGAAATTCAGTGAATTAACAAACATGTACAATGTATTTAGAAGAATATCAGGGAATATTTTATATATATATATATATATATATATATATATATATATATATATATATATTCTGTAAGCAATTGTGTTCCATGTCCCTCTACTCACAGAACTTCCATTCTTTTCATAAATGCGCCCACATCCCTCCTTAAGTTGGATGCCCACTAAAGGTGAAGGTGTGCCTTTAGGGTTGGTCTCATGTTTTTGACCTAACACCCTCATTGTGCTGACTGCTTCCTCCTTCCATTGCTGAACTTGCGTTGTATTACATTTCACGTCTGGAAGGTACTTGATGTGCTAGTGGAGAGGAGTCCATTTTATCTGACTTTCTGAAAATGGTGTTCCACCTTTGTTAACCAATGCATTTGGAATTCCAATGAAGGGAAGTTCAGGATACTCAGAGAGGGATTATTCTGGGCAGCTCTACCCTCGACAGAGGCAAAGACCTTCAACTCCCCCATTTAACCCAGTGGGAGACTAGAACGCACAGTCATTGCACCAGTTATCCCAGCTTGTAACAGAGCAATTCTGGCTGCTGAAAAGAGAAAAACTAAGCATACAAAATGACTCATCATGGTTGCATATCAACAAAATAATTTACTAGGTACACCCACCAAAAAACAAAGCATTATGCTGACCACTTTATATAAATTATCTCCATTCCTCCTTCAACGTCTGTGAGGTATAGGTTTTCTACATTACTTTTATTGATGAAGGAACTCAAGGACTCAAGAAGTTAAATGACTTTTCCAAGCTAAACAACTAGCAAATGACAAAGCCAAGATCGGAACCCAATTTCCTCTGCCCATAGAGCCCAAGTCTTGGCCTCCGTACTGCATGGGACGTGGTAACCCAGGAGTTCCAGCTCGGTGACTGTGTAGAAGCCAGCCTACACATCCGCAGTCTCATTCTGAGGATCTCAGAAACCATAGAAAAGAAAATCACACCTTAGGAGTAAACAGAAGTATGCTGAGTTCATTTGCACCTTCTTTTTCATGTTCTGTTTTTAAGGATAGCAATAAGCAATACAACAGATTCTCCTTTTCGGACAAACTGATTCTAAGCTTAAACATTATGTCTATATTTGGGAATCCAAAAGGTTCAGAACAGAGATTTTAAAACAAAGTAGGTCATTGATCAGAAATATACTTAGACACATTTCATGTGAATGATATCTGTCTTGGAGAATTCTCTGTGAATTTCCAGGGGCCCCCACAAGTAGATGAAGGCATGCTGAAGGGTGATGAAAGCAGACGGGGAATCTTTGTCTCTCTTTCCTCACCCCACCACAGCTGGTAAACCCTGATTTGCACAGTTTTTACACACTTTTGGGAGGGAGGGAGAGAGTGGCTGCATGCAGCTTACATTTATTTGTGTAAGAGTACAGTTAAGAAGGGGAGGGAAGGAGCTTCCTTTCTTTTTTTTTGTTTAACCTTTATTTTCAAGTTTATTTTACTTTCCATTTGTAAGTAAGCAACACTTGCATAGTAAGAGACTCAAATAATATTGGAGATGACTATGCTTGAACAACAATAAACAAATTTTTATCATTTAAAAAAATTTCAATTATTTTATTGTTGTTCAGTTACAGTTGCAGAAGCTTCCTTTCTAAAGGAACCGATGCTTGATGCAGCTCTGTGATGCAGTCTCCCGGCTTCCTCAGGAAGAGCTTCCCAGGAGACTGATCTGGCACCCGTGAGGACTGTGGTTTTGCTGGTACAAAACTTTTTGCTGGGGAGATATTCATGCATCAAACTCAGCCTCTCCTCCAGCCATGACAGTTGCCTGTCAATCTGCCCAGCTGGTGCAGCTTTGATATGAAAGAGGAGAGAAGATGGCTCTCTCCCTTCGCCCTTCCCTCCCCCCAGTGCCATAGCCCCTTCCCCCCATATTTTACAAAACCATGTGGATTTGCTGAACAGGTGTGTAAAATTAATTATACTGTGAGTGCTTGGTAACCAATGAATTGTAAATTGTACATTATTAAAACAGCTTCAGAGCTCTGACTGATCTATTATTCTTTGGGGAATGAACAAAGATAAGAGCTTTATGTGCTTTAGAGGCCTTTCTTGCCACCATTCACCAGGCATGGAGGGGAAATATCAAGGAGTTTTTTATTTTTTTGGCTTTGTTTTGTTTTTCAGCAAGTTGAATTAAATAGAAAGAGTATTCTTTTTTTCCCTGTTATTAAATCATTATATGTGCCCTCACATTTCTGCTTGTAGCATCTAATACAGTAGTGTACACTCAATAAATGCTATTCTGCAGTGATTGTGATAATATGTATCCATATATGCTCATACACAAACGCGGTGCCATGTCAACCTAATGTGAACAGGAGATACATGATATGACATGGCGTCATAATAAAATAAATTGTGTTGATGTAGTGCTTCTCTGTAACAGCTCAGGAAGAATTCAGAGTAACGGTAGGAGATGTAAAACACATCAGCTGAGTATGCACCAGGGGTCTTGTGGCTTCAGCTGAAAAGGAAGAATCTGGAGGAAACAGGGTCCTCTCTCTCTCTCTCTCTCCCTCTCCCTCTCTGCCTCTCTCCCTCTCTTTCCCCCTCTCTCCCTCTTTGTCTCTTCCTCCTAGACACAACAGGATTACCCCTGGGAGTCGCTCATGAATCTCCCTTTTTTCTGAACTATCTCCCCTGTGCAGAATTTTCAGCCTCTTTCTACCTGCCGTGATGATTCCTTCCAGGCACATCCACAGCTCTCCATGGAAACTTTCTCTTTCTGTAATTGACCGAGCCTGCAGTTCCTGGGAGTATAACTGCCAGTCAGCCACGCAGCACTACCCTTGAAAGCAGGCATTCTCGCTAAGAGAACAGAAACAGGTACAAGGCGAATCACATGTTACTCCCCACCCCCAAATACGTAAACATTTATAAACCCACCATTTCAGGAGGAAATGGGATGCCTTAGAACTGGGCTGTCCCTGACTGCTGTTCAGGACCAGCTTTGTAATTTGGGGAGGAGTGGGGTGCAGCGGGAAGTTCAAAAAGAAAACCCAGACTCCTTGTTTAAAACATCTGAAGAATTTTAAGACAGTGATAGCAGAGCATTAAACTAAGGGCAGGCTCTTCTATCTATAGGGCCCTGAACAACTAACTCTACCAGCAACACACCCAGAAAGCCAGCCTGAGGCACATCAGCCCAGCGGTTTGTGAGGCTGTCTGTATTTGCAGTGTACTTTCATCTTCCAAGTGGCCTGAGTCATCAGACAATTTCACCCTTTCTTCTGCTTAGAGGAGGACAGTGCCATAGGAGCTGCAGTGGGATCGCTCCTTTGCTTCTCCCACCTCCCTGGTCAGAGAGCCCCCATTCTCACTATGAGACTGCTATGGCAAAGAGGCAGGTTGAAGGAAAATGATGTTTTATGATCAAGTATGAAAAAGCGATGTGTGGGGGATAGAGCTCAAAGAAGCACAAGAGAGTAGACAGAGAGAGATTGCCATGGAACAGACAGAAATGGACTTTCTATAGCACTTACACGCTCAGATACAGTCTCGTGATTGTTCTGAGCACCAGGTGCTGGCGTCTTCTTGTTCCCCGAAGAACTGTGATTGTGAAGGAAAGATGACAATGGTTTCTGTTGTTTTATTTTAAACAACTTTTTTTTTTTAACGATTTTATTGATTTATTTTTAGAGAGGGAAGGGAGAGGGAGAGAGAGAGACACATCAATGTGCAGTTGCTGGGGGACATGGCCTGTAACCTAGGCATGTGCCCTGACTGGGAATCGAACCTGCGATGCCTGGTTCGCAGCCCGCGCTCAATCCACTGAGCTACGCCAGCCACGGCTGTTGTTTTATTTTAAATGAGCATATTCTCACCTTTTCCTTTTTGTTTGTTTGGTACAAGGGAGCGGGAGAGATGACTGGGTACAGTGGCGAGATTGCTATCAGGGAGGAGTTGGGGAAGGAGCCCTCAAACAGATGTTCTGGAGAAATGATGTCATCGCAGCAGAAAGCAGCAGGTGGAGGTGGGCCAGAGGACAGGAAGAAAGGGGTGTGAATGAGCTGTACCCAGCCCAGCAGGCCTAACTTCCTGTAAGACCTTCTGATTCCTCTGTGACCCTGTTGCCTCTGTGAGCACCTCAACCTGGCTATTGTCTTAGGACAGATGTGTGCAGCTAGACAGGCCTACGCCTGTCTATGTTCAGGCACACTTCTTCCTTTCAGTATCCTTATCACCAAAAATGTATGCATGCACTTTAGGGAAATTAATAGATTAGGCTAGAGAGGACAGCGATCTGGGTGATAAATTTGGTTACAATAAAAAGGGGAGAAAAAAGCAAATCTTATAAATCATTTTCTGCTTTATTGTTACAGAAAACAGGTTTTGCTTTTGACAAGAGGAACACCAGCAGAGAAAGCAGTAGGTAAAGGGGGAGTTAAAGTGACTCTATTTTAGCAGCACTGGACTAGCCCTTGCTGGCTATCAGAAAACTAAGGCAGACAGGAAGAGGTTCCTGAAGGCAGTCCACCCTCTTTGTGAGTGCAGTGCATCCTAAAATTCAAAAGAGGGCAGCAGAGAACCGACACTGCCTGCAGGACCAGGAAAGCATGTAACCTGAGGAATGTCAGCAGGAAAATTTGCGGGTTTATCAAAACTCACGTCATGCAAGGATTAGCTGTGCCAGAAATTTGTGTTTCTAGAACTGTGTGTTTAATATAAAAGCAAATATTTGATTAATGGGATCTAATGAGCTCTGGTGATGTTGAGGGCAAGTGTAGGCCTATTGCCCACCATGGCAGCCTCATGCCACGTTATTTAGTGATTAAAACACACACACACAAAACCTTTAAAAACTTGCCACGGCAATGTGAGCAAAGCCAGGACCTGACAATAAGAAAAATGGCCATGCAGAGTGTGGTGCAGAGACTGCCACCGTCTGTATGCTTCTGCTGGCTTGTAAGCACTTTTGCTGATTCTCTGAAATGAGCAGTACCAGTCCCTTCTTACCTGGTAAATTCCACAGGGTGTGAGACCCAGGATAGGAGAGAAAGGCACTTCTCTGGGAGATTTTCCAGTGCTTCCAGGAGAAAGTTGTGATAAGAAGCATAGGCCCCAGCTCCCTGGAGTTTGGGATTTCAGAAGGCTGGGGCGTGCAGGTGGGGTGAAGAGGAAAAATTGCTGAAGGGGGAGTGGCCTGAAGCACTTGGATTGAAACCATGGTTCTCAACTCAATTCTGCGAACTTAAGATATTAAGATTCCATCCCTAGGATGACCAAATGGACTTCTTTATGATCCTGGTTGCTGAAAGAGCAGTAATCAAGTGCTGACCCCAAACACTGCTTCACTGAGGTCTATGTTCTTTTGGCAGGAGGAACAGTAAACTAACAGAAAATCTTCGTTTTCAAATGAACCCTGAAACTATAATGCAAGGCTTATTTTTAGGTGGCTAGGTTTTAAGTAATTGTTTTTACTCTTGATTTTTCATTAGGAGCATTTTTAAATTATTTCAATCTACCAAGAGAACATCAGACTACATAAGAAATCTAGAAGATGTTGACTCTTAAAAAGTTGAATGCCCTCTGTTCGTTTTGAGCATATTTTTGATTTCTAGAAAGAATTAAAGATTTTTTTTTACTCCATCAACAAGTCAGAATATTTAAATGGTAAAAAGTTTCCATTAAGACTTGGAAATATGCATGAAAATGTACGTTATCTTTTTTGTTTTTTTGGTAACCTAAAAATTAACAGCTGCTGTACTGTTTGGATATACACCTGATGCTAGACAAAGGGTTTCTGAAAAACATGCGCTAAAATTTTGGACTGATGTAACATTAAACAATTACTGCAGAGTTGAGGAAATCAGCCCCTTTATAGATGTTGGCAAACAGAGGATTCCCTTCATATGTATAATAATAAAAACCAGACTTGGCAGGAGCTAACCAGGCGCAATGATTGTGTGTTTCTTAGTATTCTCCAAAATACTGAGGCAGGAGATTACTTTTTATGGCGTTTTGCATCTCATGAAATTAGAGCTACAAATTTATAAAAAAAAAAAAAATGGATAGGATCTCTAGTGCTCCTAAGGGTCATTAAGGACGTATGAGGTATTTGTAAGTAGATCTTTTGGATTCTACTTGTAGAATAATATAATCCAGAGTGATCAAGAGATCTTTCAGCTCAAAATGACTCTAAAAGAAAAGGCGCATTTCTTATTTCCAGAGCAGTCATCTCTAGAGTTTCAAAATAGTAGTTTGTTCTCTGAGGAACTTGGACCTCTCAGCGATGACCCCGATCAGTCCTCAAATTACAAATGCAAAAGAAAAACAAAAACTGTGGTTACAGAACTTTTATAAGAGAATAAAACGTGCATCAGAACAAACTGGAACCTGACATCGTATAGCTCTCCTATCTGTTGCCCTTAACTAGGTCTCCTCGACTGCAAGCTGGGAGGCCTGAGTCTTGCTGGCAGCTCTTACCCTACTTTCAGCCATTTTATAAAAGGCACATTTTTATATTTCAAAGCCTCAATTTCCTTAGCAATAAAATAAGAGAATATGATTTTATTTTAAAAATCTTATTTTAGGATTCACTGAAGTACCTCAGTTGACACAATAAACTCCTCAACATTGATCTCTTTACCCTGCTGAAGTAACCTCAGTTTTTGTTTACGGCAAAGCATAGCTACCAGAAATTATCAATACATTATAAACATACAATCTGAAAGGCATACTTTTTTAAGTCATGAAGAAATATACGAATTTTATGCTGTTTTCCACTTTAGTCTTTTTCTTAAATAGCTCTTGGTATATTGCATATCACTCTTGTGTTAGGTCTGGTTTTCAAAACTGTTTCTCTACCAGGAGAATACTATTAGGGCACCAGATTAGTTAGCCCTGAATCCAGGTGTTTACGTGCAGAGTTCCTCCTGCTGCCCCATCCTCAGCACCTGTCTCAGCCCCGTCACACTTAGCAATCTATCAGAAAATAGATCAAAAAGCAAACAAGCGTGCTGCCTGACCACGCTAACAGCAGAAGCAACAGATATTAAGGCCACCGTTTTAATTTCCTGTGAGCCGTCACCTATTTCCCTCCGTCTTCTCACCATTGCCATTCTTTCTTGCTCCTCAGACTCCCATTTTTCCTCAAATCTTTTCTCTTCCATCAACATTTATGCTATTTATGTCTTCGTGTACGGATTACCTCTGGGTTATTCTAGAGAGAAGGAAGTGACTGAAAATAGCTTCTGCATTTAGAAGGTTTAAAATCTTGGTCTACCTAAAATGTTTGTGCAGTTTTGAAAAATGTTTTCCCCATATTGAGGACCAAATTGCACACACACTCCTTACTCCTCCATTCTTGTTAACCCCATTTTCTTACAGGAAGCAGGCAAGCATATTTTCAGATCAGAGAAGATGAAAAGGGGCAGAAATGATTAGAGAAAAAGAATTAAGATATACTAAATAGTTCAGGTACCTGGTGCTTTGATAGGGGCTTTGCACACATAATCCTCAAAAAGACTCTTCTGCTAAGTATTGTGATCCTATTATAAAAGACAGTTTAAATAAGGCACAGAGAGATTAAGTACCTTGCTTGAGGTCACACAGTGACAGACTCAAACTAATTCCATGAACTTTCTGATGTTGCTTTTTATAAAGTTCTTATGCAATTTTGGAAAATTGAAGGTGTTGTATTCACTGCTTTAAATTTATAAATTTTACAATTTTACCAAGAAGAAATCGAATTAACTCACAATTAATTGTACCATATTGCAATTTTACACACACACACACACATTATTTTAACATTTGATGGCCTTGAATTAGGACAGTTCTAAGGCAAACACAACAGTTTGGGCAAGACCAGTTACACTATTTTTCTACACCATTTTAAAGTCAGTCCCTTAGGATGATGTGATATACTAGGGGAAATGAAATACTTTTTTTAAAAAGATTTTATTTATTTATTTTTAGAGAGGAAGGGAGAGAGAGAGAGAGAAACATCAATGTGCGGTTGCTGGGGGACATGGCCTGCAACCTAGGCATGTGCCCTGACAGGGAATCGAACCTGTGATGCCTGGTTTGCAGCCCGCGCTCAATCCAGAGCTATGCCAGCCAGGGCAAAATGAAATACTTTTTAAAAATTGTTGATCCAGAAGAAGCTCTTAAAGTAAGTAACACTGCTTATAGCTGCCTATGCAGACGTACCTTCTCCAAACAATTTTTAGGCCATCACATATATATGAGATAATGTACTATGAGAGGTAATGGCATATAAGAGGGTAGCAAATATCCTCTTCTTTTATGTTTTTCCTTAGGAAATGTAAGATTTAATGGGATAGGTAAAGCACAATAGGTTATTACGAATGTTTTGACTCAGAGAAAGATTGGAATGGGAAACAAGGGTATGGAGGACTCAGCATCTTAACCACAGACCTGTCCCAGGGGCACACCCCCTCCAGCATCACTTTTGAAGCAGCTCCCTCCTGGGCATGTCCTACTAGTACCGCTTCCCTCCTCACACTGAGTATTATTGCTATGACCTGCTGTTGATACTGTGTTAACCTCTGCTTTTTACTCTATTAGAGCTCCTGAAAGATTGGAAAGCAGTGTCAAAAAGGAGAAATATACCATGTGTGGCATAACTATAATTGCTTAAACCTATATATGACATATATGTAAAATCATAACTATTGTCCTTTACAATATTTTCATATATGTTACCTTTTCTGTATCTTTCAAGGACCTTCTGTGCTAGGTAATTATTATCACATACCCATTTTATAGACTTAGCTATTGAAACTTGGGAAAGTCACTTGTGTGAAGAGACACAAGTAATTGGTTGCAGAGCTCTGAGTAGCATCCAACTCTTTTGCTTTCTGAACAGCCTGTGGCCCTTCCCCCAGACAGCGATGCTGTCGTGGACTGTAGGGTGGGTCTGTACGCACAGCGATGGTGGGTATCATTGGAAAGGACAGCATAGGGTCGAAATTCTTTCATGTCTTGATGTTAATCCTAAACACTCATCACCGACCCCAAAGTCACACAAATTTTCTCCTGTTTCTAGTTTTGTACTTTACATTTAGGTCCATGATCCCTCTTGAGCTATTTTGTGAAATGTGTAGTCTGTGTCTAAGTTCTTTTTTTTTTTTTTTTTGTGCACATATGGACATCTCGCTGTTCCCGTATCATTTGTTGAAAAGACTATTCTTTCTCCATGGATTTGCCTTTGCTCCTTTGTCAAAGAACTTTGAAATACTGGAGTCTTATTATAAAAGTACTTTACCCCTGTTCTCTTTTTTTAAAGGCAGCCAGATTGGTGCTGCATTTAATGATTATTTACTTACGCTTTGAACCCCACCTTCTTAGGAAGGAACGTGAACGTTTTATAGATTAGAATATGAACTGAGATAAACCACTTCTGAGTGAATTGGAATCGAACCCATCCATAGTGAGTTCTGTGGTCCAGGATTAGAGAGAAACCAGGTTCGAGGCCTGACTCCACTACTTCACCTTTTGGATTTCTGTCTCCTTCACTGAAAAACGGGAGGAAAGTTGCAAGACATTTTTCAGGTTGCTGATCATACGAATCTACTTCTGGCTCATAGTAGGGGTCATGAAACTTCTCACTGTAAAAGATTTTACCATTTATGCAGCATGATTGTTTTTTTCAGAGGTGACTCGTGAAGAGACACTGCATTTATTGTGGCTGATCTATCCCATGTCACTACCAATCCATGGGAACAGAGGCCTAGGACATATATGCACATACCTGATCACGCAGTCTTCCTGGCTGCCATTTCCACCCTGACCCATCATGTCCCTGCCCCACATTTTCATCTCTGGCACTGAGGTGCCTTTGTTTACTTATTCCAACTTGGGTCAGCAATGTTTCTTTCTTTCTTCAGGATACAGGATCTGATCTGCCTCTCTTCTCTCCTTCTCAGCCTCTTCTTCCAATTTTCTTTGCCCAAGGATGACCACACTCCTTGGCTCTCAAGAACACACAGATTATCTGTTTTCCATGTGTAAAGCAGCCAAAGGCTTTTAAAAATAATGACAATCTCTCGACTGCAATTTTGAGTTGCAAAGAATCTGTGAGATTTGCTGGCACAGGGAGTTACAGGAATGTTCTTCTAGCACTTTGTGGTCTGGATTCCCTGGAGGGTCAGGAGTATGCAGGAATCAAGTCACATGAAAATAACTATAGTATAGCATGGGTGCTGGTGGCTGTTCTTAGAATGAGGAGGAGAAACACTATATAATTTTTGCAGAAGAGATGACAGTTGGATCTTGAAGGATGGCGAGAAATGCAGCAACAGCCTAGACTGGCAGCGAAGGTTATGGGATGCAGGAAGGGTAACACCATGTGCAAAGAAAGGGACGCAGGAGAGAGTGTACCTGTTTGGATGGTGTATAGGTCAGCCCTTGCCCACAGATGGGCAAGTTGACTTAGCTGGTTTGGCTGGTGGAGCAAGTGCCCCATCCCTGCATCACGTGTAACCTTCTGAGCCTGCCCTCTTCTTAACCCTCAGGAAATCAGTCATGGTGTCTAGATTAAAGAGATAAGCATGGTCTGCCCCTGAGCACATGCAGGACAAGAACTTAGGTGTAGCTGAAGCACTGAATGTATTTGAAGGCAGCCAGAAGTGCAGGGGAGAAAAGACAGGTGGCAAATGATAGTTGAAGGATCCTTATGTCCAGGCCCTGGGTTCTTTTTGAATTGTGTGGTACAGCTCTAACAAGTAAGCCTAGTGCCAAGTGTGACCATGGTGAACTGAAGGAGGAATGTGAATTGCTATGCTCATCCAGCAATGGCAGTGACCTCTAGCAACCAAGTCAGCTGGCACCTTGATCTTGGACTTACCAGCCTCCAGAACTGTGAGAAACAAATGTTTGTCATTCAAGCCACCCAGTCTGTGGTACTTTACTATAGCAGCCCAAACTGACACAGACAATAAGGAATCCTGGGAGAGTGGCAGGTTTGCAGGAGATCATACAATTCTGATTCAAACCTACTGCAGTTCAGAGGCAGAGAGGACCAGAAGGCAGTTAGACACATCGGTCTGAAGCTTAATTGTGATCCAGTGTTGATGAGGGGACAAGGAATAGATACTGTATTAAGGGGACATTCTTTATTCTGTTTAACCAATATTTTTCCAGGCCCTGGTTAGGCACCGTTGCACATGCAAAGAAAAATCATGCCTAACCTTCTACCTTAAGGAGTGTTTTTATTATGGCCATGGACTTAGGTTCAACATGTATGAAAAGTGTTTCCAAGAATTACAGTTGAAGAAAGGTGTAAAATTTATGTTTATGAGTTTAGATCTGTTTCCCTGGCTTTCTCTGAGGTTTGACCTAAGTACATTCCTCTTTTTTCTTCATTTTGAAAGATATTTTTCTGCTTGTTGGTTAACTAATTTTAGGTAAATACACACACGCATGCAAACAGCTACAAACTTAGGAAGAGTGTAGTAAATATTTTTTAAATGCTTAAAATATTTAGGAAAATATTTTTAAAATTTCAGTAAATATTTAAGAAACATTCTAAAATATATGAATTTGTGTAAAGAACTAGTTGTAGGATGCAATACTTGCCATTGGAAATTAAACTTCAGAATACATAAAATTTTATAATTCAAGTTTAATATGCATACTAGAAGTGCTGAAATGAACTTTTTATCATAAAGCATTGAGGAACAGTAATTTAAGGCAAATAATGGTGTCTCAGTTTACCAGGAATTTGCATATTTTGCTAATATTTAATGTAATCTCATAGAAGATTCTTTTCTAACATATGAGATTTACTAGCTAGATTCACATAATTTATCTTGAGTTTCTTGATTTAATTAAAAAAATTTTAAGTTTAATTCCTCTTTAGTCACATTTTAGTCAATGGAATGCAGGTAACACATTTTGTTCTTCTTTTCCCAGAAACTGATGTGTTTATTCTTTTATGGACTCAGAGGGACTTTTTAAATTAACTTCAATTTTTACGGCCTTCTTTTCATATCCCATGTGTGAATTTACTGTGGAGACTGATGAATGATGGAACTAACTTCAGCAGCCTTCCTTCTGAATTGCTTTGCTTGGGTGAGCATAGAAAACCTTTGGCAATGTGGTTCAGACCTGAGTTTTAGCACTTAGGGGAAAGTTTTTTAGAACAAGCCAGGATATGAATCAATATGCAGGGAGCACTTGAATACAAAACATACTTCTAAAAAAATTCATTGAAAATTTGAAAGCTTTTTCAGTTAAGGGTATAAGAAAGCAGTTCATCTCCCTTTTTTATGATTTTCTTTTTTAAAGTATTGATTTTATTAGGGCTCAAGGCAGAGCTCTCTAAGCAAAATTACAATCCTAAAACATTTTGGCCAATGGTTCTAATTAATGTAAGTCATATTTTAGAAAAAGATCATGGGTTGTAATTGAAAGAAATCATCTAGGTCTAAAGAATACCTGCTGCAGGCAGCCCTATTAACAATAATTCTGAGGAAATATAATTTCCTGGACCTGCAAAGCAGCTAAAGGAAGGTTTTCCTTCCTTATAAGCCTGGAGGTTTTGGTGTTTGGCCCCGTGGAGATCCAAGGGCTATCTGGGCTGATTAACATATATGTAATTAACGTATACCAGCTAGAAAGGCAGAGCCAGTTTTATTTGCTTCTGTACTACTGTGAAATAATTTCTTTATGTCTGCTTTACGGGGTGTGTGTGTGTGTGTGTGTTTAGAGTAGGAGGTCTAGTCTCCCTGGGCATCCTACTGCTGTCTTCTTCAGGGTTATTGCTTCCTATCCTAGCCAACCCCAAAGAGTAGACAAGCTTTTCCTAGCATTCCAACTAGATTTTCTGTTCATATCACCATTTTTAAGCCACATTTTCCATCACATGGTGAGAAACACTGTAAATAATTGAGGTGATCCATCAAGAGCCCCATTCTTGATAATGAAAAATTGCATAACTCAGTAGAAGTCAATTAAAAACCACAAACTTCAGAACCCTTTGCTCAGGGAAGATTTATTATTATAGATGGCATTTAATACAATAGATTTTGGGGGTCAAAATTTTTTAAAGTTCTAAAAATTCAGTTAAAGCGTGACAATGATCTTGAGTAATATTTACATAATGTCAAAGTATATTAGTTCTTTGAATTGAAAAGGATGAATTTTTTTCTTTCTTTAGCACAGATGTCTGACATGTTTGGGATTTTATAACTCCATTTGAAACAACATCCCACTGTGGGATACTTCTTTTTTTTTTCCCTGTGAAGATTTTAAATGATTCTTACTCTTTGGTTGTGCCTATACGATGAAAAGTAGAATGAAATGAGAGAAGTCAGGATATTTCCCTCTGTTCAACCAAATACCTGAACAATTAGAACTTGCTAGATAAATGACTCAAAATGTTTATCTGGTAGCTTTGTTAGGACACTTCCAACATTTTGATAGAATGTAATAATTAATTTATAATACAACTGCATCTCAGCTTTAAAAAATAAGGAATGACTTTGTTTCTTTAGAGATATCCAATGCTGCTTTAAGAGTCTTAAGGGGAAAATATTGACTCTCTAAAATGTTATTATCTGTTAACATTTTTCTTCCCTTTTAGGGTTTTTCATGTCCAAAATATAAACTGAAAGAGCAACATTCATCTTCAAAAACCAAAAGTATGTATCTATGTATTTTGAGGTTCTGAATCTTTGCATTCTAAGTTTAAAATAAGGCTAAAGGCTTAGGTAGGTTCAGCAGTCAGGCTGCCAGATGACTGGCTCCAACCAACAGCACACATGTGACTTGCTTCCTACTGAAATTAAACTGCCAGATAAAAAGGAAGAATTGTCCCCTGTTTAATAACAAAGAATGCGATCATTAGAATTCTTCAGATTTGGAATTCCAGCAGTGTTCTTGTGTTTTCCTCTTAAAGTGTGACATGAATGAATAATATCAAAAATAAAAATAAACCTCAAAAACCCCCCAAAACCAAGCAGTCCTTTGACTTTATAAGGCTCAACATCAACTACAACAAATTCTAAAAATACCTAAGACCAGTGAAATGTCAAAGCTGAGGGGATAACATACTGGGGATAGGACAGATTTTTAAAAACCATTTGATTTATTTAAACCTACTAGTATTAACTTAGTTAATTTCTGTTGAAATACTACCATTTCCACTGACTAGTAGGGGCCATAATATTTCATATTCCTATACATATTTGACTTCGACCTCATAAAAAGTCCCTTGGGTCTATAATACTTTTATTCTTGTATAATCTGAAACAAATCCTTTCCTTTTAAAAATCAAACAGACCACGTTATACACACAGTTGACTATTTACAAAGCACCCAATTAAATCCTACTTAATTCTCTCACTTTAAAAATTCCATCTAACTGGTATGTAAAGTACTCATCACATTAAATGCACAATGTTCACAAGCCCTGACAGTCCTACCTAACCTAGAAAATATTACCTTCCTTAGAAAAGTCTTCAGAGTGTAAGGTTTTAAGAAATGAGACCAGAAATCACAGTACAAGACAGATAAACCTACTTTAATATTCACATGTAAAAGTTACACAATCACAAGAGTTGGACAGTAGTTTACCAGGAACTAATGTAGCTATCGTGAAAATCATTTTTATAAAAAAATAATCTGGATGTGGTCATCAGAATTTTTGGTCTACTTAGGTTAATGTTTGAAGATCGACTTTTATCCCTGCTTGAAGGATTTGCCATTATGCCTTTTTAATTTTTTTTCTCTCACTGTTGCCTATTAATATTCTTTGGAGGAAGGAAAGCAGAAAGTGTTCATTTCCAAGAGGTTGTCCTTTGGTAGCAAGCAGAGAACATTTTTCATTTCTATGATTTTAAATAATCTGTACACACATGAAACTTCAGTAACATTAAGCTTTAGCGTAAGATGAAAAATGATAAGCATTTTTTCACTTCGATAAAACAGATTTCATAAACTCCTTAAGGATCCAAGCATTTCCCTGTCCCATATGCAAAATCATTCAGAACCTACATTGACTTCAATCAAAAAACAAACACTGACTCTTCATGTATTACACCATCGAACCCTGTACTTAAAACTGATAAAGTATTTTTCCAACATGTATGCTTCAAATACAAAGATTTCAATCTCGGTTAAAGAAAAGACATTTGAGTGGACTCAGGACAAGTTTATTTTGTTATTAAACATTTCATGCAGTCATGCAGGACCTCTAGCTATAACTGTTACTTCCGATTTTACACGGTACTTTGCAAAACAAAAACAAATTAAAAGCCAAGCCAAACAGAAAAGACATTCAAGATATCAAGAGCTCTGCAGTTGAGCTGAAAAATAATTTTGCAAAGGAAATAATTCCATAGATTTAAAAAAGACACATAATATTTACAAAAAATATTTAATTAAAAATATCTTAATTACAGTAGTCTATTAAAGCATATACTTTCTCACACTTATAGAACATCTCTATATATACACGTATGAAATGTCACTCAGTTATCTATACAATATGTAACATTCTTGCAGGGAAAAGAAAGATCCCTGCCCCGTTTTAATCATCTATTTTAAACAATAGATGTTAAAAAAAATATCTACAATGCTCTGGTATATTAGTAAAGCTTCAAAACAAAAATTGAGCTCCTTGGTCACAAGTAGGCTTCTAAAGTCGTATTTAACTCTTGATCTTCTATTTATCAGTCCTGTCACACTTAAGCTTAAAAGTTTAACTGCACCTCAAAAAACACAGAAATGTACAATTCACAGCGGTTATAAATGAAGTGACAAAAGAGAATACGGATGTAGACTGTTTATGAACGTGCAAAAAGAAAAAGATGAAAGTTTTATTTTTCTTCCCTCTCGCTCTTGGAATGACGGGTGAAAACGTTTCTAGGATTTGCTGCTGTTTTCTCCTTTCCTCCGGTGCCATTTTTTTCTCTAAGTTCTGCTCTTCCCCCTCCCTCTCTAGTCTCCTGGCTCGGGCTCAGGCGACCGCACACCTGTGGAAGAGGAATGAATAGAGGGGGTGTGGGAACCTTCCCGCTGCAGACTAACTGGCGCCACCGACCAAACTCAAGACATGCTTGATCAACAACCCAAAACAAACCACCAGGTCAGACAACACCCGCAGCCCGCGGCCGGCCAGGCGCCGAGCGGACAGTTGCGGGCCCCCGGGAAGCCAGGAGAGGGGACACACTCCCGGGCCCGGGCCGCATCCCCCTTTCTGCGTGTCAGACTGCTGCGCGGGGGTACATCGGGCAGTTTCCACGCCATCGGCGGGGAAGAGGGCAGTTAGAGCCCGTAGTCACTGGAGGAAGCCCGGGGGTGGCAGGGCCAGGAGCTGATGCGTCCCCATTTAGGGCGAAGTTCCAGTTACTAAAGCGAAGTTACGGATTCACTTGCTAACTGGATGGCAGGGAGATGTGTGTGTGTGTGTGAAGGGGCGGGGGGGTGGGTGGCGGCGGTTGCCCGCCTTCTCCCGAGTTTGCCCTCTGAAATGCTATAGGGGCAAAGAACACTATGGTGCCTGGCACCGGAAGCCCCGGAGGACCAGCGTCTCCGGTGATCCGCCACTCGAGAAGGGAAAGGCGCGCTCACCTGGACAGCGCGGCTCAGCGGCACAGAATGCTGTCGCCCTGTTTGTTCACCGCGCCGGCCTGGAACAGCAACGGAACACCAAGGGAAAGGTTAGCAGGCGCGAACACCGCACTCGTCACGGTCCTGGATTCGTTCTGGGAAACCAGGCTAGCGCGCGGATTCTCCCACCCCAGCCTGCAGCCCTGGGGACCCCCTCCTCTCACCCGCCCCCGGGGAACAGGCTGGACTTGACAGGCCAGGGTGCGCCCAACCCCACTCCCACCCTGCGCGTTCACCCGGACCAGCGCTCGTTGCGCCCAGCCAGCTACAGGCGGCTTTGGGCGCCCGGAGAAGGGGGGTCGCGGGTGCTGTCATTCTCGAGTGCCCCGGACCCGAGGAATGGAAACGCGGTGGCAGGAAACCCAGTCACCGCCCTCCTGGACCCCTGCGGCGTTCGCCCGGGCCGGCGCCGGGCCTCTCACCGGATCGGTGTTGAGCGCTGTGAGCGGAGTCCGCGGCGGAGCAGCCGGACAGGTCCCGGCCGAGTGGTGCGGTGGCGCCGGTGGGGGCGGCTGCCTCAGCAGAGCCGGGTGCGTCTCCAGGGCCAGCTGCAGGTCCAGGATGTAGTCGATAACGTGCTGCAGGATCTCCACTTTGCTGACTTTCTTGTTGGGCGGGATGGTAGGCACCAACCTTCGCAGGCGGCTGTAGCAGTCGTTCATATCGCACTGCAGGCACAGCGCTGGCTCCTCCGCCGCCGCCTCCGCCGCCTTGCAGCGTGCGGCTGCAGCAGCCGCCGCCGCAGCCGCCGAGCCGCCCAGGCTGTGGCTGTGCTCGGCCAGGCAGCGTAGCGCCAGCTCCCCTCCGCCGCAGCCCGACGGCGCCTTGCGGCCCGAGGGGCGCACCGGGCTCACCGCCTTCATCGCGCGCGCCCTGCGCCCTGTGCGAGCGGACCGGCTAGGGCGAACGAAAGAGGCAGGCAAGCACCGGGCTCCTGCCCGTGGCCGGCTTCACTCTCCTTTCCTTCGCGACCGGCGCGCTCGGTCCGCGCTCCAGGCACCGCGAAGCTCCCAACGATCTCGCGCCCAACAATTGGCTGAGGGTCTGTCCGGGTTTTGCGAGGGGATCTCTCTGCTCAGTGGGCGACACTCGGCTGGGACCAAAAGGCAAGAATAATCAAAAGCACCGGAAGGAAAGCTGCCCACTAGGGCCCCTAGTCACTCCCTTCGGAGCTCCGACTACAGCCTAGCCGCCGCCACCGCGCTCCTGCACGCCCGAGGTCCCCAGCTCCCAGCACTGACTCCCAAACGCACCTCCTCACTGCTTTCACCAGGCCGTAGCGCAGCTGTATTTATAGAGCCGCGCGCCCTAGGGGCGGGGCCAGAGCGCAAGCTGGGTCCCCGCGCGAGTGGAGCTGAGCTGGGCTAGGCGTGCAGAGGGAACCGGCGAGGGCGGAGGCTCCGGGCAGTGCTGCGGGGGCGGGGAGCCGGGCAACCCAGCGGAGGGGTGGGCGGGGGGTCGGGAGTGGCCAGCCAATTGGGCGGACGGTGCCACCTCGGGGAATGACGCCTGGGCCAATGGGAAGGGCACTCCATTCCGTCAACGCCGTAGGTCGGATCTCTGAGAAAAGAGCCGGGTGGGAGCCGGGCCAGGCTGCTGTGTGCCCTAGGGAGGGGAAAGAGAGAGAGAAGTTCCTGCGTAGAACTGCGGGAATGTGCGGCTGGAATTCATTCGCCTTCGGCTTAAACTGCTGAAGCATCGCTGAGCCTTCTCGGCTCGAGAATCTCCTGCCACCCCGAGTAGCGCAGCGCCTAGGGACCCTCCGCCCGCCACCCATCATCACTCCATACCTGGGATTCCAGTGCCTTAAGCGACACTGCTCAAGAAGGCACGTTCCTTCTGTTCTGTTTTTCTCTCTCCGTTTCAGTATTTGCCTTTTCACAATTGCTTAAACCATAATGATGGAATGGAATGTGTAGCCCTTCCGTTTTCTTTTATGAAAAGGTTTAAAGATTGGGGGCGGGGTAGGGGGTGGGGGAAGAAAGAATGCCGAATGCAGTTTTTTTGGTGAAAGGAGATATAAATAAAAGGAAAACATCATAGGTTTTTTCTTTTGCCCATCTAGGTGCAAAAGTGGACTCAAGAAACGTAATTGCCTTGAGTAGTACATTTGAGCATGTAAATATTAAAAATGCATGGACATGGAGTATTTAAAATTCCACCATGACGTATAATATTAATCCGTTTTATGTAAAATTCATACCTGTAACTTAATGTAGGCCTTTAATGCACAGCTTTACGTGTGTCAACGTATCCCGCTTTAAACAAGATGCTGAGACTATGCAGAGTCTCCTTTTGCAACAAAGCATTAAAATTCACACTTCCAGTCCATGGAGTCCTGCTTGGGCCCCACCGTGCCCAAAGTCTGTTAATTAAGGACGGTTCTGTTAGATTTTTCATGGAAAAGCTGTCCTTCAAGGGTTCAAAACAAAATTACACAATGTACTTCGATGGGGCCTTGTGTGAACTCAAAGAACTGATATGTACAAGCCCATGGACATGAACTAAGGAGGGAATGCTGGAGGGTGGGGGGTGCAGGGAGGAGGGGGAGAAAAGGGAGAAAAAATATTGGGACAACTGTAATAGCATAATCGATAAAAAACTTTTTTTAAAAAAGAAAAAATTGAGCCCTTCAGATGAGAAATGAGCATAAAAACTCGCAATCAGCGGAGACATGAATTTTGAGTGCCGTCACCCTTCAAACCTCCCATCTTTAAACAAGCTAAGAGATGAACCAACTCTAGTTATCTTCATTCATGTTCATGATATGGACTGGCACCTTCATTTTTAAAGGTAATTGAATGAGACATGGACCCCTCTCTTCCTGTCTTCCCTCTGGAGGAAACCCTCTCTCCTTCCCCACAGCTGACATACTTGCAGCAGGCAGGTGTTTTGCTTAGCCACGTGGGTACTTTATGACTGTTGCACTACTAGTATTTCCCCAGAGCACATTCCTTTTTCCTGATGAAATGAGGAGTAATTATTTAATGCTGGTTTCACAAGTAGATGCAGCAACCCTCCTCTTCCTTTATACATTACTGCCTCTAATAGTTGTTTGGAAACAAGTGACATTCTCTTTTACTTACATGTATGCATAAATGGTCTACGTGCACACTTACCAAGAAGAGCAGATTTATAAAACCCCCAAGATAGGCTCCCCTAAATATTGTCATGGTTTATATGCTTGTGTTAGTATAAACACACACACACACACACACACACACACACACACACACACAGAATATTGTCATTTTAGACAAAAAGTTGGTTGAGGGAGGACTGGTGGTGGTAAGCTATTATCTTAGAGCCAGTCATATCAGCAAAGACAACGATAATACATGGATATATGTACAGACATTCTGTTCCATCGATTTTTTTCTCTTTTCTGGAGTATAAAAGCAGCTCCAAAATTTAAAACCCAAGATTTTTCTCTGTTTGAAGCAATGTAACTATGCTAATATGCATTTCAAAACGTTATATATATGAACTTAATTGAAATTAAAATTTAATTTTTAAATATGTGACTCAAAGGGACAATCCTATTCATCTCTTTGGACTTTGCTAAATCTCAGAGGGCCATGCCCTGGGCGTGGCAAGTGCCAAATGTCTCAGTTTCAGGTTTTGTTAGAGGTGCTCTTGGTGACCGGCTTAAAATCAGAAAGGCTGAGTGACTGTGGGAGGTAAATTCAAAGGCGTGTACCCTGGCCATGTGAATAAGAGCACCCAGGAAAAATGTGATCCCCAAATCTTGCCAGTGGAGTAGGCAAAGCCAGGTATTGTATTGTTCTTTTTGAAGGTTAGAAGGGACAAGAAAATTAAAAATTAAAGTGCTATGTAAAATATTGTACAATGGCAATAAAGAATAATATCCTGTGCTTTTGGGTCCCTGAAGCCAGAGACTATTAGGGGCTACACAATGTATACTTTCGATTCTTAGACATGATGTCAAAGCCGAAGTCACAAAAGACTCTTGGCACTGACAGCTCAAAACAGAGTTTACTCAGCAATTACCAGCTTTTGGAAAAACCTTACAAGCTACATTATTTATACTGTGCAAAGAAGGAAATTTAGTTTCCCACGACTCGTCCTTTTACATCAAAATGCTTCCCTCGCACTTGTAAAAATAGGCTGGGCTAGCCAGAAGCCCTTTGCCACGAAAGTGCTAGAGACTACCAGAATGTTCCTCTACGGGAAGCTGGGATGAAATATTCATAGAATTGCTAGGAAGCCCTGGTGACCAGAGTCATGTGTACACCCCTCCTCCAGACAAAGAGGTCTGCAGCCCTTTCTGGGGATGCATTCTAGAGGCTAATCAGACCCTCACTGAACTGTAACACCCAGCCTCTCAGAATTCACAATCGCCCTGTGTTTACATGAAGTAAGGGTATCCAAGCATATTGTGCTATTCAGCGCAAACGCCTTTTTAGGACTTGATACTTCTTTCTCCATGGCTGGCAGTGAAACAGTGGGTGGGCTCAGACACACAGATAAACACGAGCGTTCCCATGCCTTGGTCTCTCTCTAGATGTACGTGGTCACTGAAGGAGGCGCAGGCATTCTTTCAGGGCATACGAAACCACCATGTACTCTGCAGCAAGAATGTCCCTTCCTCCAAAAGAGTAAACCAGGCAATGTGGCAATTCAAGCTCAAGGTTGCTTTATCTGGCACTTAAGCGTTACAAACTTACTTGTGCTACCCTTGGATTGCTGATACGGGTCCCGGAAGCACTGATAACCTCTTGGTTAGCCCAGTCTTGGAAAAGGCTTGTAAGAAGGAGATACTCATATACTGAACATAGCAAGGCAAATGTGTCCAGCAAAAATGCCTATATCAGGAGTTCTAAAAGGTAGTGTGTTGAAATAAGAAATAGGTGATTTTTAAAAAGCCCTCCTCAGACAGATTAAGGACAGAAAAATGAAAGAGGTGTCACTTTTTACCTTAGGAGATGCAAAGAGCATGGGCTCAAAGCTCGGGCACTCTGGGATCCAATTTTGGCTCCTAGTTTTTTATCTTTAAGCTAAATTTTTAAATTTCCGTGCCTCTCCTGTGTATGAAAGAAGGATAAAAATTGTATCTACCTTATAAGGTGTCCCCACACACACAAGGACTTACATAAATTTCCTAGAACAGTGTCTAGCGCATAACAAGTGTATAAACAATGTTCAAATTCATTGTTATTTTTAGCTAATGATATCTCAAGTCTGTGGCTTGTCTTTTTATTCACTTAATCTTTTGAGAGCAGAATTTTTCAATTTTGATTTATCAATTTTATCAAATTTATCAATTTGTTCTTCTATAGATTATGTTTTTGGTATTGTATTTATCTAAGAAATCTTTGCATAACCCAAGGTAACAAAGGTGTTCTATGTTTTCACTTAGATGTCTTATAATTTTGGGGGCTTGGTTGGTTTCATGGGCATGCACCTTATACAGTCACATGGGGTCCCGTACTTAAAGGGTACATGCTTGGTTCAGTGCTCTGCTATTGACCATCTTGAAATTTCCAGTAAATTTTTTTTTTACTTGATGTTGCTATTATTATTTTGTTGACTTTCATCTGAACCTCTCCTTTTTTTTAGAAGATTAGCATCAGCCTTTTTTTTTTTAGATTTTATTTATTTATTTTTAGAGAGGGAAGGGAGGGAGGGAGAGAGAGACACATCAATGTGCAGTTGCTGGGGGCCGTGGGCTGCAACCTAGGCATGTGCCCTGACTGGAAATCGAACCTGCAATACTTTGGTTTGCAGCCCGCGCTCAATCCACTGAGCTATGCCAGCTGGGTGAAATTTCCAGTAATTTTTGAACAAGGGTATTTCCATCTTGTACTAGGGCTGAAAATTACGTAGCCAGTGCTGGTTCTAGGTTTTATGTTTTGGTCTATGGTCCACTTTGGGGTTATTTTTGTATATGATGCAATATTTGGGTTGAGGTTAATATTTTTGAATGATGGAAAGAAGGGGAAGGGACTAGTCAAAAAACATGGCCCATGGTTGAATGACCCATGGTTGTGGACAACAGTGTGGGGATTTGCAACAGGGTGCAGCCAAGAGGGGGCCCCAAATAGGGATTTGGAATGGGGTCCAGCACTCAAGGTGTCCAGGAAATATTAGAAAGATATATAGGATGTTCTCACCCCTTCTCCCCCCAGGTGTGAGTTAGGGGAAGGGACACATGGAGCAGGAACATGAAGGACTGTTTTGTTCAGCGACAGTTTTACAGCTAACCACTGGCATGGTCATTTAACATATCTATAACCTTTAACTGGTTGCTTAGATATGTTAAATAGCTGTGGCCATGTTTTGAGCCAGGGAGAAGGGAGTGACTTCCACCCAAGATGTAACTGGGAGCAGGTCCTCCGAGTTACAGTGCCTGCATGAGAACTTAGAGAAGATTGGCTCCATGACATGGGGCCATGCCTGCCCAGATCCACTATGGCAGCCCAGTAAAGCCAGAAGGCTATGGGAGTGCTGGCAAGTGTAGCCGATTGTGGGAGGAATTGGAAATGGGGCTGCAGAGGAGGACTGGCACGGGGATTTGAACCCAGATGCGGCAGCCATTAAGGAGAGAGAACCATGCGGCTGTGATAATAAAGAGGGGAGAATCATGTGGCTGTGGCAATAGAGTAGTGAGCCTTGTGCTTCTGGCAGAGTGGGGACCCCCGCAGCTTGGGCAGAGAGAATCACCATGTGGCTTTAGCAGAGAACCACTACTCGGCTTTGACACAGTGGCGACCTCCTACTACCCGCAGCTTTGCCGAGAAGAGTCATGAGATTTTGGACAGAGTGGGAACCCCTGCAACTTTGGTAGAAGAGGACCACGTGGCTTTGGGGTGCCCCCTTTGGCCACGTGGCCTGGGAAGCAGGAGAGACTTTGCCTGGAAGAAGGGTGAAAGAACTCATGCCAGTAGGCCATGAGAAGGTGCCACATGGCTTTGGATTAATTGGAGATCCTGCCTGGACGGTGACACAGCTGTCCGTGTCAGGAGCCTGAATCACAGACGTTTGCCGTTTCTTTCTTTTCCTGAGATACAGTACCCTGAATTAGAGCAGGGGGAGAAGGAAGCACTGTGAGCATCTGTGGGTATCCAAAGAGGACTTTGATATTTTAATGAAGACATTAGGTCACTACTTTAAGTCTGTATAGCATTAAATAAACATTTCCTTTCCTTTTCACAAATCTCTGGCCTTGAGAGATGTCTTTCCTAAGGCAGCGGACAACGAACCTAGTGGGGGTCCTTTCTGTAATAGTATATTGGTGTACGCCCCTTGGCCCTGTGTGTGTGTGTGTGTGTGTGTGTGTGTGTGTGTGTGTGTGTGTTCTGTAACAGATTGACTGTGGGAGCAGGGGGTAGGCTAGGTGGAGGAGGGCAAAGTGGAAAACATTGGGACAACTGTAATAGAATGACAATAAAATTTTTTTTTAAAAAGTACTATGCACTATGATCAAGTGAGGTTTGTGCCCCAAGAATGCAGCATTGGTTAAAGATTGAAAGTTAGTGCAATTTTCCTTACTAATAAACTAAAAACAAAAAGCCAAAAAAGAAAGAGAAAATGTACATCCAATCATTCCAGCCTTCTTTGTAGAAAAAAACTACCTTTTTTCATTGGATTGGCTTTGTACCTGTATTGAAAATTGTTGGTGTATGTGTATGAGTCTTTTTCTGGCCTCTGAGTTCTACTCCTTTAGTCTATTTTTCTCTTTGCATGCCATGACCATACTGTCTTGATTACTGTGGCTTTATAGTAAATCTTGAAATCCAGTAATGTTGACTCCAGCTTTGTTCTTTTTCAAAGTTGTATCGGTTATTCTGGGCATGTTGCATTTCATATAAATATTAGAGTCAGTTTGTGAATTTCTTCAAAAAAGAAATTGTAGGTAAAGAGGTCAAATACATGGCGACAGAAGGAGACTAACTTTTGGTGGTGAGCACACAACACAACAGACAGATGATGTAATACAGCATTGTACATTTGAAACTTACATAGTTATTAACTAATGTCACCCAAATAAGTTTGATTTAAAAAAGAACTGGTATCCAAAATATATAAAAACATATATCCAGAGTATACACACACTCAAAACTTAATAAGAAAATGAACAGGGAGGGGGATAACTGGGGAAAGAAGGGGAAAGGGCACAAGGAACAGGTATAGAGGACCCATGGACAAAGACTACAGGGTGGGGGAGCGCAAGGATTGATTGTGGGAGGTGGGGGTGGGGAGGGGAGGGGGAGAGAAATGGGGGAAATGGGGACAACTGTAATTGAACAATTATATATGTGTGTGTGTGTGTGTATCTGATTAAAACATGGACAAAAGACCACTAAATAAGATATAAAAATAACAAATAAGCACATAAAAAGATGCTCAGCATCACCAGTCATTTGGAACATGTTTCAAAACTACAATGAGATATCACTATATACCTCCAGAATTGTTAAAACTAAAAAGACTGACCATACTAGATATTGGTAAGGATGTGGAACAACTGGAAGCCTCTACACTGCTAATGGAAATGTAACTTGAGGAAAACCACTTTGGGAAACAGTTTAACAGTTTTTTAAAATGTTAAACATAGACACACTGTATGACCTATTCATTCCACTGCTGGGCATCTATCCCAGAGAAATAAAATCATATTTCAACGGCCACAAAGGGCCAGAGGAAATGAAGTGGCATGAGAATGGTGAATATATTTATTATTTTGATTGTGGTAATGGTTTTAT
The DNA here is from genome assembly GCA_004024845.1 of Tonatia bakeri. Lineage (NCBI taxonomy): Eukaryota > Metazoa > Chordata > Mammalia > Chiroptera > Phyllostomidae > Tonatia > Tonatia bakeri. The sequence goes on along the minus strand of PVIA01006301.1, from coordinate 21,897 downwards.
GGGCATGTAATGTCAACTCTTATCAAGTTGTGCAGTATACAATTTACAATAGCTAAGTGCTGGAAGCAACCTAGATGCCCATCAGTAAATGAATGGATCAAAAAACTATGGTACATTTACACAATGGAATTCTATGCAGCAGAAAGAAAGAAGGAGCTCCTACCCT
>PVIA01006301.1:0-21631 GCA_004024845.1 Tonatia bakeri | reverse complement strand
AGGGGGAGGGGTTTGCAGGAACAAAGTTAAAGGACACATGGATAAAAGCTAGGGGGAGGGTGGTAATGGGAGGGAGGTGGGAGAGGGGGTGGGAGGGCTTAATTGGGAGTAAAGGGGAGAAAACTGTACTTGAACAATCATTAAAATTAAAAAGAAAGTTGTGCAGTATATATATATTATACATACACAATAAGTGGCTTATTATATGCCAATTATATCTCCATAAAGCTGTTAAAAGCATTAATTTTTAAAATTAACTATTATATTTCAGAATAGTTCCTTCCCTGAAACTACCAGAATCTGTCTATAAATTCCATAAACAGGCATTTTATAGTCTTTCTCTCTTTTTAATTTTTTTAATTTTTCAATTACAGTTGATATTCAATGTTATTTTATATTAGTTTCAGGTGTACAATTAGACAATTAGATAATTTACGAAGTGATCCCCCTGGTAATTCTAGTACCCACTTGCCACCATACATAGTTTTATAATATTATTGGTTATATCCCCTATGCTGTGCTTTACAATCCCATGACTATTTTGTAACTATCAATCTGTACTTCTTAATCCTTTCACATTTTTTTACCCAGTCCCCCAAAACCTCTTCCCATCTGGCAACCTTCAGCTCTCTGTATTAAGAGTATGTTTCTGTTTTATATGTTTGTTTATTTTGTTCTTTAGATTCTACATATAATTTAAATCATATGGTATTTGTCTTTCTCTGACTAACTTATTTCACTTAGCATAATACCCTCTAGGTTCATCTGTGCTCTCACATATGGTAGGATTTCCTTATTTTTATAACCAAGCAATATTCTATTGTGTATGTATATGTACCACCTCTTTTTTATCCACTTGTTCATTGATGGGCAGGCACTTGGGTTGCTTTTATATATAGGCTATTTTATATATTGGCTATTGAGTTGTTTTTATATATTGTAAAAAAGTGTTGCAATAAGGGTTCATATATCACCCTTATTAAGGGTGCATATATCATTTTCAATTAGTATTTTGGATTTCTTTGGAGATGTACCCAGAAGAGGAATTGCTGGATCATAAGGTAGCTCTATTTTTATTTTTTTAGGAAACCTCCATGTTGTTTTCTGTAGCGGCTGCACCAATCTGCCTTCCCACCAGTAATGCATGGGGGTTTCCTTTTCTCCACATTCTAACCAGTACTTGTTTGTGGATTTATTGATGATAGACATTCTGACAGGTGTGAAGTGATTTCTCATTGTGGTTTTATTTTGCATCTCTCTGATAATTAGTGACATTGAGTATCTTTTCATAGGTCTATTGGCCATCTGAATGTCTTCTTTAGAGAAGTGCCTATTCAGGTCCTCTGCCCATTTTTTAATTGGACTGTTTTTTTTGTTCTTTTTTTTGGTGTTGAGTTGTATAACTTCTTTATAAATTTTGGATATTGACCCATTATCAGAAGTATCATTGGTGAATATGTTCTCCCATTTACTGGGTTGTCTTTTAATTTTGTTGATGGTTTCTTTTGCTATGCAAAACTTTTTAGTATCATTTGTTTATTTTTTCTTTTGTTTCCCTTGCCTGAGAATATATACCAGAAAAAAAATTTCTAAGAGAAATGTCAGAGTTTACTGTCTGTGTTTCCTTCTAAGAATTTTATGATTTCAAGTCTTATATTTAAGTCTGTAATCCATTTTGAGTTTATTCTTTTATATGGTGTAAGAAGGTGATCTAGTTTCTTCTTCTTCTTTTTTTTTTTTGCATGTACCTGTCCAATTTTCTCAACACCATTTATTGAATAGACTGTCATTACCCCATTGTGTGTTGTTGCTTCCTCTGTCATATATTAATTGATCATACAGGTGTAGGTTTATTTCTGGGCTCCTTATTCTTTTCCATGGATCTATGTGTCTATTTTTATGCCAGTACCATACTGTCTTGATTACCATAGTCTTTTAGTATATTGTAGTATCAGGTAGTGTAATACTTCCAACTTTGTTCCTCTTTCTCAAGATTGCTGTGGCTATTTGAGGTCTTTTGTGGTTCCATATAAATTTTTGAATTATTTGTTATAATTCTGTAAAAAATGCTATTGGTATTTTGATAGAGATTGCATTGAATCTGTAAATTGCTTTGGGTAGTATGGGCATTTTAATGATGTTAATTCTTCCTATTCATGAACATGGTGTATGCTTCCATTTATTTGTAGCTTCTTCAATTTCTTTCTTCAATGTCTTATAATTTTCTGAGTACAAGTCTTTTACCTCCTTGGTTAAATTTATTCACAGGCATTTTATTTTTGATGCAGTTGTAGTGGGATGTTTCGTTAATTTCTCTTTCTGATAGTTTATTATTAGTGTATAAAAATGTAACAAATTTCTGAATATTAATTTTGTATCCTGCTACTTTACTGAATTCATTTATTAGTTGTAGTAGTTTCTTGGTGGAATCTTTAAGGTTCTCTATCATATCATCTTCAAATAATGAGACTTTTACTTCTTCCTTTACAATTTTGATGCCTTTTATTACTTTTTCTTGTCTGATTTCTGTGGCTAGGACTTCCAGTACAATGTTTAATAAAAGTGGTGAAAATGGCCAATGTTGTCTTATTTCTGGTCTTAAGGAAAATGCTTTTAGCCTTTAACCCTTGTATATGATGTTAGCTGTTCTCTCTTTCTTTTTTTAAGTCCATATAATGTTGTTTTCAGTCAAGTGTCATAGTATTAACTGAATTCTGGTGATATACTCAAAGCAGGTATGAGACATACACTGATTTAATATTTTCAGTTGTCATGGTATCCATTCACATATTCAATCACATGCTGGTAATGGACCACATCTATTCTTCCCTGTTTTATATTGCTCTGACATGGATCTGAGGCTCCAATGAGGACCCAACTGATTATTTGAAATAATCTTTCCCTTGAGCAAAAACTAAAGCTGTGTTCTGGACTCTCATCTTTGTGCTTCACCCTATGGTAGCATCTGCTGCCTCAGTCGCCCCACATTAACAGGTGCCTAGCAGCAAACAGACACTGGGTGGAGAAGATAAGAAGCCTCATCATTCTATATTCAGGATGGCCTACCAGATTTTCCTTTCTATCCTTCTCAAGAAAATAAACAATTTACCAAGATTAAGTGCTTTTTACTCTCACTTCCAGATCAGGGATTAAAAATTCCCAATTGCTACCATATTTTTGCTTCTAAAATCCTAGGGCTTAATCTCTATAAACTCAGATTCTCCATCTTGTAAGCAAAGGAAGGATTTAAAAGGATGGAGTACAGGTTAACTGTTTTGAAAGTCCAGGAAAGAGGCAGTTAGTAAACAACACAGGGCAGTATACTTGTGTATGATCAATATTCAGTGTTCACTGATATCTATGCCTCTATTTAAAAGGGCTTGAAATAGGTAAAATGGTTATTAAAATGTCAAAAAGTCTAAGTTCTTGCTTTAAATTATCATTATTCTTTAGTAGAGAAATTCAAGACAAGAATCAATATTTGTTTGTTTATTATTTAAAATACTATCTTAGTCCTGGCTTGTGTGGCTCCATGGACTGAGTGCTGGCCTGCAAACCAAAGGTTACTGGTTCAATTCCTGGTCGGGGCACAGGCCTGGGTTTCGGGCTGGGTCTCCAGTAGGGGGTGTACAAGGAACAACCACACATTGATGTTTCTCTCCCTCTCTTCCTCCCTTCCCCTGTCTAAAAATAAATGAGTAAAATATTTTTAAAAATAAAAATAAAATTAAAAAAATAAAATATTATCTTAATAAATATCAATATGTGTGTGTATATATATATATCTGCTGCATTCCTTCTTTGGGCAGGTAGTACCACAAGGGAAGTCATTGTTAAGAAGTTGTCTACTGATAGCATAGACCATTGCTAGATTTACACCAAAGGGGTTTTAGTTCTATTTCCCTTTCTTTTAAAGTGAATATAAAATAATCTTAAAATACAGAAAAAGTATAATTAAATGTATTTTTCCTACTTTGAAAAAAGATGTTTAAATAAACAGTAATTGTTTCATATCTTCAACTGAATACTGTATGGATCCACCACAGTAAATCTGCCTTTGCTAAGAGAAAACACGTTCCCAATTTGCTGATATGTAGGTCATGGTTCCCAAGAAAGGATACAATATACGAGAAACAGTTGCATTTTTTTTTCTCTGAAGAGCAGTTTTTGAGACACTTTTGTAGCTCTCACACAGTTGTCACTGGTCGTTGGACGGCTGGCAATGTGAATGGACTGTGTGCCTGCAGCGGAAAATGACCGCGGAAAGTAGATGAACAGCATGAAAACCCACTTACAAGTGAAATAATGAAACTAGTACATTTTTCTACCAGCAAACCATGTACAGCAAAACATTTAAGAAATTAAAAATGCAGAACTAAAGGAAGAGGGACTGAGTTAACTTTTAACTTTATCAATGTAACCTGGACTATTTTTATACATGTATTTTTCAGACTATAAGATGCACTTCCCCCTACCCCCAAATTTGGGAGGAAAAGGGGGATGCTTCTTATAGTCCAAATGTAGCTTACCTGGCTCGCTGTGGGTGGGGGTGGCGGTGGAGCGGGGTCACAGGTTATAAAATATTTACCACATTATTTTGAATTTTTGAATCATTTTATTTTAATTGTTGTTCAAGTACAGTTTCCGTCCTTTTCCCCTCATCCCAGCCCACCTCGCAGCCCTCCCCACATCCCTCCTGTTTCCACTCCTCCCCCTTGTTATTGTCTATGTGTCCTTTATACTTGTTCCTGCAAACCCTTCACCCTTTTCCCCTGAAATTCCCTCCTCTCTTCTCTCTGGTCACTGTCAGCCTGTTCTCAATTTCAGTGTCTTTGGTTATATTTTGCTTGTTTCTTTTTTTTTGTTGTTTAGGTTCCTGTTAAAGGTGAGATCATATGGTATTTGTCTTTCACCACCTGGCTTATTTCACTTAGCATAATGCTTTCCAGTTCCCTCCATGCTATCTTGAAGGGTAGGAGCTCCTTCTTTCTCTGCTGCATACAATGCCATTGTATTTTACCACATTTTTTGCTTCAAAAATTTTTCCCCTATTTTCCTTTTCTAAAACCTAGGTGTGTCTTATAGTCCTAAAAATACGGCATATGAAAATACTCGAGGTTGAACAAAACCATCCTTTGGGAGGGATTAGAGGCAGAACTATTTTCTTTTGAATAGACTTAAATGATATTTATAATCTTTAAAGACTATGAACCTTAAAGACATATTTTTCTTAAAATATACTTGACAGAATAATATAAAAAATTGATAATGCATTAATTAGATAATACTTCATCTGATGGAACCATATTTGCCATTTTAAAAACATCTTGTTCATTAAGTCAACATTAATATATGATTCTCTTGGTGTACATTATGTGCTAAAAATGAGAAAACACATGTTTTCAGGAAGAATAAGACCATTACTGTGACAACATTGTAAAAGAACTACATATATTATCACTGAGGCTTCTGGGCTTAAGATTGGAGCTATATGACATCAAAGCAACTTGTTGGAAAAGCTTTAACATTATCCATGAAGCCATTGTTCTGTCTCTATCAGGAATCTAGAACCTGTAATACATACAATGATTTTGCCCTTTGGCAGATTTTTAAACGGGCATGCTTGGCACCTCCCAACATTGTCTAATAACAGTCTTCCCAGAACTGCAAACTCTAATATCTGGTGAACATGGTTGGAAGAATGGTAATGCCTTCTTTTTATTCAACTTCTAGGAAAAGCATCCTCTTATAGCACTGAGATAAATGTGTCAGACCTCTGTGTTATGAAAATCAAATCTAACTCTTCATCCCCACTTTTAAAACTCTGTTAACTGATCTTTCTATAAAACAGCTTCAACTCAATTCAAGCCAAACCTATGCAAACATGTATTATACATCTATTATATGACAAGACTATGTTCAAGAAAAATATCAGTTAGGACCCTTACCTTCATGGATCTTGCTGCTTAGGAAATGGTTTAAATAAACAGAAGATTACTTGATGGAGTACAACGTGTTCTATATACCACTGCAGGAGTGTGGGGCCCAGTGCTGGAAGAAAAACGAAGTCCAAGTCAAAGGAAACTTAAAGAAAAAGAGTTATTTGAGCTGAATCTTGCAAGATGACTTCCTTATAGTCAAATAGCTTTCCTAGTAGTGGGATAGCATGTACAGAAGCTCGGAGGGGTGAAATTGCAAGGATCTCCCTTGTTGTTCTCTTTGTTTCAACTTTCATTTGCCTATATTCAACTGTTACTTTTCTCCCTCACCTCATGATAGTCTTCCCATTTAAACCATTTTGCACTCTCCTTTCTTCCAATCCACAGCCACCGACTATTTCAAAAAACGTTGTTGAACTTGATGCAAAACAGCTTCTTCATCCAGGAGGAAGCCATCTATCAATAATTCCATAACTCTAATTATTTAAAAGTAACTCTATTGATGTTCTATTTTATAATGAAAATATATGTGTATATTGCCAAAAGAAATTCAGAAAATACAGAAAAAACATAAACATGAAAATAAAGGTCATGTACAAACACATACCTAAAAATAATGGCTATCAACATTTTATTGTGCATATTTCCCCATGCATACAGACATTATTTCTTGAACAAAGATTTTAATGTACAATACATACTTCTTGGGAATCTAATTTTTCACTTTATATGGCATGTACATATTTCTATATTCAGAGTCACTTTGTCATAATTTTTGTGGTTACATCATATTCTATTATGTGTATTTGCCATAACTTATTTAACAAATTCTTAATTATAAATATTTTTATTATCTTCCATTTTTAATGTGTAGTTTCATCACAGCTGATTCACTTATTTCATCTCAATATTACATGGCAGTTTACATTTGTTGATGTGAGTGTTTTAGATCTTTAACTAAGTCAAAAGCAGCTTAGAGGCAAGGCCAGTTCTTTCTTGTCTTTTGTTACTTTTTAATGGGTCAGTGAGAGAATTATCCACATAGTAAGTGCTCGCATGGCTACTCAGGGGGGTTGGCACAATCTGCTAGGATGACAGCCTAATGCAGAGCTGTTTAAAGGTGACCTGAAGATTGGGAAGAAGGGTCAGAGTTTGTGGGGTATCTGCTAGGTCAGCTGACACTCCAGGAAAGTTCTAGTCTACTCAGCAAAAAGCTTTAGGGAAAGTTGCTAAAACTGTAAGTTATTTATGAACTTGCTGGTGTTTTCTCAAGTGAGGAGAGTGGTGGAAAGGAGAGGTCATGGGGTCTGTGTGAGCCAGAATGAGAACTATTACGTGCCTGGTGAGTTGGGTTGTGTCCATGCTTCTACGGCTCCTGCTGATTCTTGCTCTGCCCAGGGTTTACCTCCAAGCTGAACCTCCCTTTTCTCTTTTCCAACTCTGTATTTTCTTTCTCAATCATTTCCTATGATCAAAATTTAAATACAGTCACATGTTATTGTGACAATGAAGTTTATGCCCTCTTTGCACACCAACTAATCATTATATGCACCCACATTGACCCAAATCTTTTTATTCCCATAGGTCAAACAAGTTTTCCTTGGAAGTGTGGAGTGACCACCAAAAGCAAAAGTAAACTACCTATCCTGTTGATAAAACTGTAAACAAGAAATAAGTCAATAGAAAAGGCAATTTTTACCAAATTTCTTTGTGAGGAGTCAGGTGCTGATTTATTTTGTGGAATAGCCAAATTATGTAAGGTAAGTAGGTACAAGGAAGGGTCCCATTCAACAATATAAATTTAGAAATTGCCATTATAATGTTATCGATATTGTTTATTTATTTTGGCAAATTTCACCTTAGAACAAAAGTGTTGTTAGTGTAAAAATGATTCTTCATTTTGTTTCAATTGGAATATGATTAATGTTTTAATTTGTTGTTAATGAGACAGCAGTTTTATAATCCAGGTGTTCAGAAATGCACATTTAGTTTCTGAAAGGACATGAAATAACATTAGTGTTGCATCCCTCCTCCACCCTGCCACAGCATGCGTCCTGACCCCAGGTTCCCATGGTGGCTTTATGTTGTTCTGCTGAACTGACTGAGAGTGGCTATCATTTTATTAAAACCACAGTTCTAAAATCTTTACCACAGATTTGTAAGGGGGCTCTTTCTTCCTTCTGACTTAGGTAGCTTTAAAAAAGGTTATCTTTCTTCTGAAACTTAGAATTGTTTCAAATAATGGCAAGAAGTAGTGGCCACAGTTCTTTATCTGCTGTTGCTTTTGTCACTGAATTTTTAGACAATTCCAGAATTTAGGGGTGAATGAACAGGAGGACCAAGCTTGGCAGCGAGCTCCAAAAACCATCTCTCAATAGTCCATCAACTTGTTAGTGGGATGGTATGTGGCAGAGAAGAGAAATTGTCTGAAGGACTTCCTGTTCTCATTTCCTTGTCATGAATAAAAACCACAGTCTAGATATGGCTTCTCCTCTTGGTCATTTATTTTTTATAATCCTACCAGTAATTGTAGTACATGCTGAATAACGGCTATTTTACAGCAAGCAGAGGAATTTGGGTTAGTAATTGGGAAGTATCTGGGCACTAATAGAACAAATAAATATATTGGAACAAACTTTTCAGAGATAGTGGAAAAGAAAATATAAGAGGAGGGGACAGGAACCCAGGTCTGATATTTAGGAATGTAAGTACAAGGAGGAAAAAAATATTAGAGAAGGAACTTTGAACCAATGAGCTTTATTAATGACAATTCAGTCATAATAACTCTAGAACATTATATAAATATTAACTATATCAACACATAGAATTTTCACTATATTCACGTTTTTAACACAGAATATAATGATCTGGGTGGGAGATTGGACTAGAAATTATCTAAGTCCCTTCCAAATGTAAATTTCTGTGATATCATGGCATTTTTACATCAGTGTGCATGCTATTCCCTCTGGATTTGCAATCTTCAATTAACTTTGCAATTATAATTTTAGTAAAATGCTTCACTGGTCTTGCTTCTCAATGCTTAATACCACTTTAGTACATGCAGTAAAGACATTAACCAATACCTTGGTGATGAAGGTACTTGGTCTATGTCAATAATACTAATATTTCATCTTGCAAGAGATTCAGCACTTATTTTAAAGCATCTCATTTGCTTTGTGCATGCCTTGTACATTGCCATCTAACACAAGAGTCTCATCTACAACTTGGAAAATATTTATATTCATGTAGTGGCTGTGTTTTTGAAATATAAAGTATGACTATAAATTATCAATTCTGATTTCCATGAGTCATCCAAGAAAACTGGTCCCATTTTGCAATAATCTTATTGCACAGATAAATTCTGGTTATCTACATTTTTATTGACTTTTTTCTAGGAACTGGAGTCTATATAGTTCCAAAAATAATCTGCAACAGCTCACCTCGTATACAGCAGAGCACTGTCAAACTCAATCTTTCAATTAAAGCAGGGAAATAAATAGCCAGTTCCCTTATAACTACATTACCTGAAGTTTGTAATTTGGGGGAGTGTTTGCATTCACTCATTCATCTCTTCAGATACCTACAACACTTAAACCCAGAGGAGGCTTGACTCCATTGTATTATCATTCATCCATTATCTACCAATTTGTCCTAGGTCCTTCTATTTCCTCTGGAGATTTAAATCTTTATAGTAATTGTTATATATATTTATTTATTCTGACCAACAAGTTCTAGAGAAGTATACTCTGCAAATATGGGTTACTTTAAGAAGGTTGTAAAATAAATATCTCTTTCACCATATTAAAAACCATGCCGAAAGTGATGGCATTGATGAAGTGGTAGGGATTGGAAATAGACTAACACTGGTTTCCAAATCTTGGTGTGCAAAACAGTCTTCTGTGTACTTGCTTAAAATACAGATATCTGGTAGCCACCTTGAGTTATTCCACTTCAGGTGATTCAAATGCAGTGATTCAAGGGCCATATTTTTAAAAATACTGGTCTCGTCAACAGTAAGTATAATAATAAATTTAAGAAGGAAACACTATGCATGTGGAATTTCATTGAGCCTATAGGTAAAGGTAGATGATTCAAGAAAGATTTTTTGGAGAGTTATTTGTACAGAAATTTTAGGAGCTTACACACTAGGAATGGGAATGAATTGGGGAGGGAACAGAGTGGAGATAGATATTGATGATGATGCTGTAACAGCTTGTAGTAGCTACCATGTACTGAACTGTGACCAGGCACTGTGAAATGGCTTTACATTTAGATATACATCATTTAATTTTCTCAGTCCTGAGAGGCATCATCTCAAAATGAAGGACTGAGTGAAAGTAGTAGCTGTGATAGGCAGAGGAAATGTAGATGAAGAACTGTAAGAGAGTAAAAGGAGTCAATCACATGTAGAGATTAATAATCTATATCAATATCTCTGCCTGTAAGTATACATATAAACTCACTTTCAGAAGTCTAAGCACTAATCAATAAATACTAGTATTAATGTAGATGCTGTATTTTCAAACTTTGAATCAAGCCAGGGAGGTTTAGACAGAGAAATTGTCAACAAATAAATGCAGAAAAACCAAGATGAGCAGGGTAAACTGGTTCCCCAAATACAGACTCTCAGGAGTAAAAGGAGGAGCAGAGTCACTCAGCCAAGTTTCACTTTGGAGAACTCCCAGTACAGTGTAACCACCACGGTAGGTTTGGCACTAATGTGTATCACACAGCCAGCAAAGGGGAGGGTGGAGTCCATTTTCCGACAATGAAAACTCTTCAGAGTTGGGTCAGAACAACATGAGCTCACTCCCTAACAAAGATCTAAAAATTCAACAGAATTACAAGTCATGAAAAACATATTGTTAATTCTGACATTTTATTCTAAAACTGAAGTTACATAAAACATATCCTTTTATGAGCTATGTAGCTTCTGTAATTAGGCCATGTGAAGATAAAATCAAAGGTATAAAGTTTCAGTTGTGCAAGATGAATAAATCCTAGAGATCTATGGGTAAAGTACAGCATAGAGCCCTTAGTTAATAACACTGTATTCAATACTTAAAATTTTGCTAACAGGGTAGATCTTAAGTGTTTTTATCAAAGATAAGAAATGAACAAATGAATGAATGAATAAAACAGGAAGAAACATTTGAAGGTGATGGCTTCAAGGATGTATATTTATCACCAAACTCATAAAGCTGTATATATTAAATACATACAGAAAAAAAGAATCAGCTGCTCTGGGGAAAATGTGACATAATCTGCAAGATATTCTAAGAAACTCTTGGATCCCAGCTCTGGAGAAGTGATGAGTTCTGCATCCTAATCTGTCCTCAGCTCTACCATTGACTGGGTAAGTCTAGTGCAATCTTTTCCTTTCAGCTTCCCTGCCTGTCAATGCAATGAGCAGCTAGAACTGATTGGTCTATGAAGTCCTGTTGAACTCCAACAACCCATGCTTTTAATTCATTCATTCTTTCATTAACTTGTTCGTTCATTTACAGATATTGGTGGCATGCCCATGGCTTTCTGATTACTCTCTTTATCCAGCATACTTTGAAACTAATATCTGTCAGTCAGAATACCTCTTATCTGCTACTCTCTTTTCAGTTCTGACTACCCTAGATCAGGTGGTCTGTGAGGTCACCTGCATTTTTATACTCCCTCAGCTGTGGGCAGGAAACGCCTCTGAAAGCTACCCAGAAATTCTGGTTGAGTCTGGTCTCCTCATGTGCCCAGGTGCTTTGTAAGGCTCAAGTAAGATTTTTCCCAGTTAGGTCATTCCCTCTGGTCTCTCCTCTATTTGATCCTTGTTGCCTGTGGATTTCAGACTCATATTTGTACGTGTGATATTTGCTCATGTTCTCAGACAGAATGCTCTCCTTGGTGGCTTTGAGAAGAAGAGGCCCCTTTACTGGCCTGTGGTCTTGCAGAAGAGTGAATCACTTAGCAATTTTATTATTAAATTTAGATTATCTACAGTATAAACTATGCAGCTAGTTTTCCTGTTTATCTAATATTTAAAGTCAATGAATATTTTAAAATTTCAGTTAATTATGCAGATTGTATTTTATAGGTGCAAACCATGGAAGTAGCCGGCAAAACATGCTTCCTGCTTTGTTAAGTTGTATACAGTTAACTGACATTGCCTAGAAACATCTGTTTATCATAACATAATTTAGAATTTCACTTTGTTTCCACAGTCATATTTAATGTCATGAAATGAAAATATATTGAATGTTTCCTTTACTCCTTTTTTAATCTTATTAAGTATTAATTTCTAATGACAATTTTCAACTTTTTTCATCTTGTGGCACACATAAACTAATTACTAAAATTCTGCAGCACAACAAAAATATATTTTTTGCCAATCTGACAAAAAATTAGTATAATTTTTATTCATTTGCAACAATAATAGTAGTAGTAATTACCTACCCTTTTTGCTCCAGGGAGATTTTATTAAAAATCAGGTGCCTATACTTGTGTGTAAGGATTTCTGATACAAAGAATTAACCAATCAGATGTATGTTTATTATGTGGTGGGAACAATAAGATGCAACGGCATTAGATGACCTATGTATTTGTGACTCAAGACAGAGCATCACATCAGACAACTATTGTTATGTTGGCTGTTGATATTGTTTTTTAATTGACAAGCTAAGGAAAAAGAGGTCAGTGCCCCTGACTAAATAGTAAGGTATTGTAAGTTTTAAAAATTCTTGTGACACTCTGGTTGAGAATCACTGATTTACAACAATAAAAGTAAAATGATTTTTGGTATTCCTAAATTTTCCACAATAAACATGAATTACTGGTACAAAATGGAAAGAAGGAAGGAAGGAAGGAAGGAAGGAAGGAAGGAAGGAAGGAAGGAAGGAAGGAAGGGAAAAAGAAAACACACAACCAAAGAATTTCTAGTTTAACTCTTTTTTGTTTAGTGTTATTATTGAAAAGAATAAAGATTACTTACCAGTGACGTTTCTAGCTTAATAAGGGGTCCTGGGAATTTCAGTTTTGGATGAAGACAATAAGCATAAAATCCAAAATTCGTGTGAATTTTTCCTAGAATACAAATACACATGTAGAATTCAGTCAGTCTGGCAGCAAAGTGTAGCACAGAAGGATGTTTTACATGGGAAGCCATCGGCGCTCTGCATTTTGGGGGTGCCGAAGACATAAGGGTTGTAGTATTATGTCATAGGTCCATCTTTGAGTGAATTTGATTTTTCTGTAGGTCATACACATACTCTAAACACAATTCTTATCACGCTTCAACTTTTTTAAAAATAAACATTTTATTTGGAATAATTCTAAGCATACAAAAAAGTTGCAAAATTAGAACAGAGAGTTCTGTGTACTTGTTACTCAGTTTCTCTAGATATAAACATCTTACATAACTGTGGTAGATTTATGATGATTAAGAACTTAACTTTTTGATATTACGGTTAACTAAACTGCAGACTTAATTTGGATCTCACCAGTTTCCCTACTAGTTCTTTCTTTTACAGGATCCAATCTAGTATACCATATTGCATCTAGAACTCCAACTTTTGAGAAAGATTAAGTCCAGAGTTAGAGCTAGAAAGAGCTCAGACCTGACAGATGGCAAGATTTAGAATCAGGAAGAGAAATTGAAATGGCACAAATGTAAGCCTTGGAAAAACCTTGACTTAAAGATGTAGCCATCACTTTGTTTTACTTCAAGCAAGTGATATTTCTGATCCTACTCTCAGGCCATGTGGTATTTTGCTTTATTATCAGAATTTAACGAGAGTTCCTTTTGTGTTTTTTTTTCTTTTTTATTGACATTATTTGAATGACATGAGTTAAAATATATATGTAAGTTTCAGGAGTACAGTCTATAACACATCTGTGTATTGTATCGTGTGTTCACCACCCCGAGTCAAGGCTTCTTCCATCACCACTTATCCTTTCTATATACTCTTTTACCTCCCCAAACCCTCCTTTCCCTCTGATAATCAGCATACTCTTGTCTCTGTCTATGAGTTGTTTTTTGTTTTGTTTTGTTTTGTTTTGCATAATACCTTCCCCTTTTTCATCCAACCCTGAAACCTCCCTCCCCTTTAACAGCTAACAAGGGTTCTTGTAAGTCAAATATATTGAAAACCTGTTAACGATGATAATTCCGAACTTGAGTGAAGGCCAATATCCCAAAGATGTATCAGTATCATCTAAAGGAAAATGTATACATAGTACTCTCGGATATTGTTATCACCAGATATAGATAGTACCTTATGTATCTCATCTTCTTCCAGTTTAGCCCTTATCCCCTGACCTGTAGCTACAGTAAGCATCACAGTGTTTCTTTAATTCATTTGTTCATTCAAAAAAGCAGGTATTGAGGATTAGTTCATGCTAAGCACTGGCCTGAGCTACGTGGATCCAGCAGTCTTTTGGTTGAACCCAGGCAAGATAACCAGGCTTTGCCGTACAGTGGATAGGTGCTAATGGAGGTATCCCTAGAGTTCTGGGAAAGAAGCATAGAAGACGTGAATGAGGCAGGGGAAACTCTGGCAAAAGTCATAAAAGAACAAGGTTACATGTTCTTTTGAGTGTTCATGCTCTGCCTGGGATCCAGGATAAGAACTGAAACTGGATGTATGGGCAGGATGTATTTGTTAGAATGACAAAGGCCTCAGTCGGATGTCAGCCTAAGGGTCTAAATTCATCATGAAGAGGATGGGACACCAGTGATTAGATTTTGCTTTGGAACAACTGGTGTAGAGAAGAAAGAATTTGAGGCAGGGAAACCAGAGGGAGTTTGGGGGAAACTGTGGTTTACTCAAGACACCAAAAAGACATTCTTCCTCTTTTTTACTTGACCAACAACTAAAACACCCTTTTAAGAGCAAGTTGAAATACTCTTCCTTCTGAAAAGCCTTTCTTTTCCACTACTGAGACATACCTAGTCACTCCCATTGTTCTTTGTTCATAACTCAATTAACACTATTTATTATGAATTGTTGTAGGGATTGTTTTTTGTGTCTGTTTCTCTACTACAGTGAGCTTCTCTAGGTCAGGGCCTGTGTCTTATTCATCTTGGCATCTTCAGCATTTAGGATAGTGCCTGACACAGGGTGTCTGCTCAAACGTTCAACAAGCGAAAGACAAAATGAGCATCTTCCAATCGTGGATGTAAGGCATGAGAAAGTTAATCTCTTCCCCAAAACCGAATATTCACTATTACTCAAATTAATTTTTACAAAATTCCATGAATGATCATTTAATTATTTCAATTGAGGAAACAAGGAAATTAGACTTAATTAAAGAAGAAATTGTAAGTCTTTAAGCAATTGATATAGTTTAGAATTGCTTGGTCATGATTAGATAACCAAAATTTGTGAGTTAGCAGGTAAAAATGAGAAATGTTTATGAATAAAAACTCATTGTAGAATGTAAATAACAATGATGTTGTGTGACTTACCTCAACTATATTATGTGGACAGAAATTTCTTCAGTTCTGAGGGTTATCAATCAGAATAAGCAAAATCTCTGATGCTGCTGGGTGTTAACTCAATTTAGCTTATTTGGACTTTTGTTGCCTAACTTGTAGTTACTTGAACTAGGGGTCACAAAAGCAAATGGCTACAGGGGCCAAGCAAGTAGCAGAAGTGAGCAAAGATGACTGGTATGATAAACCAGGACACTGGAAAAACTTGTGAACTAGAATCATGCCTGACATTATCTCAAAGTGACAGCCCTTATTCAGATCCAACAGATTGCTGACAGGGAGAAACTTGGGATCAATATGCCCTAATATCTAATTTTTTTAAGGATTTTATTTATTTATTTTTAGAGGGGAAGGGAAGGAGAAAGTGAGGGATAGAAACATTAATGTGTGATTGCCTCTCATGAGTCCCCTACTAGGGACCTGGCCTGCAACCCAGGCATGTGCCCTGATTGGGAATCGAACCAGCAACCCCTTTCTTTGCAGGCAGGCCCTCAATCCACTGAGCCACAACAGTCAGGGCATAATTTTTTATGAGAAGTCAAATATCTTTTTATGGAAACCATATTTTTATACTGACATAAATTTAAAACTAACTGATCTGTATGGGTGTATCCTCTCTCAGCATTAACAGCCTAGGTTGTTTTGGACCAGCTGAGAGAGGCTAGAGGAACTGGACTAAATATTAAAAAAAATAAAAATGTAAAATGATGCAAAGCCAGCAAGGCTGTATAGAATTGTGAGGTCAAGACCTGAGAGAGGATGAGGTGAACCTGATATTTGGGTCCACTTTCCTCCTAAAGGTCGTGGCTGGTTCTGAAAGCTGTGGCCGGTTCTGAAAGCTGTGGCCCAGAGGATGAAAATGGAGAGACCTGCAGATAGACTCACGGAGATGGGACACCGAAAATTGGAGCTCAGTGTTTGCCAAGGTGTAAGGATCTTGGTGCATACCTCTGGCAGTCAGTTTGCCCCTGGGAGGACTATACTTAGCAATAACAGTAAACTGGAAATAGATCAATTCTCACAGGACTGAAAGCCAACCTCGGATGATCTCCATTTGCTGATTCTGTCAAGGTATTTAGGGGTAATAGGGACCTTAACCTAGCTGCTTGATCCAAGCCTACCTACATTCTCTCTGGGGAAGTGTGGAACTATACAGAGTCCCTTGACAGTTTTCATATATTGTCTGGTGATCAATAATAATCAGGCAAACAAGGAGACAGGATGTGACCAAAATCTAGAAGAAAAACAGACAAGAGAAACAGACTCACAGGTGATCCAGATAATGGAGATTTCAGACACAGACTTTAAAACCACCACCGCTTAGATTTAAAAAAATCAAAAGACAAGATGGAACATGTCTACAGGAAACTAGAAACAATAATAATGAAGCCCCCCAAATTTATATAATTAAAACACTATCTGGGCCATAAAAATACATACACAGGATATCAGATTTCAAGCATCACTCTAGACATTGAGTGCAGATGTAGTATAGGGGCACCAGTGCAATATTGTTCTGGTTTATAGTACAGCATAAAGCATTTGGCAAAAGCAGTGATATCCTTCTTTATGGCCCACAAAAGATAGCAAAGATTATAGATATAAAAAAAAATTTGAGAGATTGATGAGGTTCAATTAGCCTCAACAATGAGTTCTACCTTTAATAGCTCTTAACAGGTATGAATTAACCTACCAAAATCTCCAATCCAAAATCAGACATAAAATTTTTTGACAGGGGTATGCTAAGTGATAGTACAGCAGGTCTACAGAATCAAATACATCTAGTTTTGATTCTTGGGTCTGCTTCTACTGGGTAGGTGACCTTGGACCAGTTACCAAACTCTCTGAATATCAGAGTCCTAAGTTCTAAAATATGCATAATTGATTTGTTGAAGTTTTTAAAATTAGAAAATGCCACACAAAATTTCTAAGCACAGTAGACCCCTAGAGTAGGCATGGAAGTTCACCTGTAGAGTTGCTGGCACAGAGAGGGTTTCCACCCAGTCTTCTTTCCTCTGTGTATCACCTAGAGCCCTTCCCACCCTGCTGCCTCCAACCACATACATTTCTTCACTCTTTCCTTGCATTCATTTCTCTTACTTTATTTTGAGAGAGAAACAGAGGGTCTATTCCATGTAATTAGTTACCACCATCTGGTATTAATACATTTTAATATGTTATTTGGAATATATTTAAATATATATCTGATAGTGAGTATATTTTTGAACAGCATTGATTTAAATTTATTCTGAAAGTATAAAAAATGACCTTTTTACATTTCTGACAATATGTCCAGAATAAAATATCAGTATGAATTGTCTGTTCAAACTACAAAGAGAGTGGATTACAGCTTTATATTTGTGTGGTTGATAGCCTTCCTTGTGTTAAGGAAGACAGTTTAGCAGAGTTCTGAGTCATCAGCAAGACCCCCAGCTGCTTTGGTCAATGCACAGGATGCTGGCAGAGGAAAAGCTTTTAAATTCATTATCTGAAACCTTTACATCCAGGTCATCTTTCCTTTCTTTGACATCATCTTCTTTTAAGTGTAAGTTCCTACGATAGCTTACCATTTTGAAAGACAAACATCATGAGCTATGCACAATTCAAAAATACAATGTCTGTATTCCAAATTATTTTGAAATACCCCTCATGGATAAAATGCTATTTGATAAATATCATTTATCAAGAGACTTTCAGTAAACTAAAAAAAAATTAGAGAATAATTTTTATATTAAAAATTCATCAGAAGAACACCTTTTATTTTTAGACTATGCACCTTAAATATTAGAACCCAGGAGAATTGTAATATGTTTGCTTCTTTTTATATAAAAAAGAAATTGAACCTTTTTTCTTTACTTAAAACTATTAGCCATGATTTTCTACATGATCTCTCTTTAAGTACTTTCTACTGCAGTTTTAACATCTCATTATTATAAAGATGGTTTGCCTCTAGGTTAATATCAGAAAAGTGGCAATATTATTAAAGAATGGAGTTTGTATTATTTTGTGTAGTAAGATAATAGTTTATCTCACAGCATGCTTTCTAAATGTTAGGGTAAACTCTGTTGAACTCCAGTAAAACTTTTTGTAATTTAAGCAAAACAAAACAAAACTATATATGTATTCAGAAGGAAACTATATATATAAACACACTATATATATGTATATGTATATATACATACTCAGAAGAAAAACATGTTTTACTACCTTCTGTTACTTCCTTATTGGAAAGAAATTTTGATCCCATGAGTACACATCTGATGACATTAAAAAACCAGGCTCTTGGGGTATCAGTCAGCGTCATTAGTCCTTGCGTGCTGGGCGCTCAGGGGTCCCTGTGCCCTGGGCACTTCCAGTGTCCTGAGGGCTTGGGAGGAGGTGTTCTCGAAGGTTAGTTTGTTTGTGTTTTTTTCTCCTCTCCTTCTCCTACTCCTCCTTCTCTTTCTTTTTAATAAACTTTCGCTTTTAGAACAGTTTTATATTTACAGAGTCATTGCAAACAGTACAGAGAGATTCCATATATGGCACACCCAGCTTCTACTATTATTAATATTTTATCTTGATATGATAAATATATAATTGTAACTAGTGAACCAACCCTGACATGATGCATTAACTAGTCTACACTTTATTCAGATCCCTTTAGTTTTCATCTAATGTCCTTTTCTGTTCTAGCATTCCGTTCAGAACACCGCACTACATTTCGTTGCTGTGTCTACTTAAGGCTCCTTCTGGCTGTGATAGTTTCTCAGGCATGCCTTATTTTTAATGATCTTTGATAGTTTTAAGGAGTAGTTTGTTGTTCTCTTACAAAAGACAAAAAGACTTTATGATAGGGTGAGAATCACACCTCGAGATCATTCACTTAGTTGAGGCAAGACTCCCATCAACTGAGAGTCCCGAGCTGAGGGCACTGCAGTGGAGCTACCCCCAGCGCTCTTCTCTGAGCCCACTCAGGGGTGCCTCCAGGCAGCAGCCCTATTTCAGACCACTTTCCTGACTCTGGGTAGTGATGTTTGGCCTCTGCAATCCTTTTCTGGTCTACCCAGTCTCTCCAGATTCCAGATATTTCTTTATGCCTAAAGTCCTAATTGCTTCTTTTAACTAGCAGTGAAGTCCAAACTATTATTTGTGGAAATTTTGTACCTGCTTACTCAAGGGCAGTGAGAACTCAGTCTTCAAACAGCACGACTGCCTTCTATCTGCGTCCTCGAGTGGAAAGGAGTTGTTTGCATTCCATCCTTTCTCCAGAACTCCTAACAATATCTAATGCAGGAAAAAAAAAAGACAAAACAGTTGATTTTACATATCAAAATAGATTGAATGCTGATATTCTGCTAGACGTAATCACAATACCAGAGTTAGCATTGTTAATAGGTGTATATAAGATGCTGGAGGAGCATAGAGAAGGGAAAAACTAAATCTATTTCTTAGGGACAGGAAGAGGGCAAGAAAGCAATCAGCATAGGCTAGAAGGCTTCTCATAGGTAACATCTGAACTGTGTCTTCAATAAAGTATGGTGGGTAGTGCTGGCATCTCAAATGGACGTAATAGATGGAGCAAAGACGGGGGCACCTAAAATAACGTAATATTTAAGGAACTGCAAGTAATTCTGAAGTAGTGCAGAGTAGAGGGAATACGAGGGAGTGGTAGGAGGTGAGACCAGAAATGTAGGTGGAAATTAATTAGATTGGAAAGTACCTTTTATGTCACTCTAAGTTCTAAGAATGCTGTTGAATGCTGTGAGGTTAGATCACCTTGCTGGCAGCGTAGTGGGGTTTAAGATCTAGATCAGAAAGGCTAGGTAGGATTAGAAAGTCAGGAGTTAGTACACGCAGGGAAGATGTCTATCATCCCAAATGGGCCATTTGGTAAAATGGTAAAAGAGCACATTTAAATCTTCCCTTTAAATGTTCCTAGCCTGCTGAGCCTGTGGGTTAACTAGGAGTTGGCAATATAAGATTTAAGACTAGTTGTGTGAGACCTTAAAACTTTGGCTGCCTGGACTGAGATGCTCTTTGGTCAAAGAGAAGTCCAGAAGGCTATTTGCCCTCTAGTGGCAACCACAAAACACTTTCTACATTGCTAGAAATAGGACTAGATTACATAGTACAGAACGCATCATCTCAGGAAGCTAGTGCTCACTATACTGCATGAAGCTATTTAAATTAGTACCTAGACTTGAATATCTAGGTTAATACAAAAGTCTAATGTGAATTAGTTAAGACAAGAAAAAAAGGTAATGTTAAATAATAAAAATCTATCCTATGTAATACTGTTATCATTCTCAGTGATATTATTTATTATAGCTTTTCAATATTGTCTTAATAGATAGGAATATATCTTTACCTCAGATTTTTAAGTGTAGTAAACTAATTATTTTTCATGTGCAACATGTTTGGAGGCAGAGAGATAAGTGTCCTTGCATATCAAAGAATCTGTTTTAGGCTTTTTGATCTGTTCATTTAGATTTTGCACTTGCCATCTGAAGAACTTCAGCTACACAATTTAGCAGTATAGACTTTCCAGTTCATTTCTTTCTTTCTTTGTCTTTTTTCTTTCCCACATAAATGGTGTATATCCTATTGATAAACCTTTGGTATCAATTTTTGTTTTTTAAACTGTTCAGTCTTTTGAGAAGGAATGGTTTCTCTGCTTTTGCTAAAGGCATTTCAGAGAAAAATATCATTATTTATTCATAAAGGTGAGTCTCTAGAATAAGGTAGCATTACCACCGGCCTACTGTTGCCGGCACGCACATGAATGCATTCATAATGGATGGAATGGCCTGTGCTAGTGTTGCAGCTACGACAGACCTAAGGTCAGGTATCTGAGAGAGCAAATCATATCATTCTATTTGTTGAGAAATAAATAAGGGGCACATGTTTAAAATCATCTAAAGGAAGGAGACCTGCATGTAGATTGGGTAGGGGGAAGAGAATGAGTTGTGGGAAGGAATAGGGAAAACAAACTAAGGAAACCTAGTCTAGAAGAATATTTTGAACCAAGCCTTGCTAAGAAAGTGATTTTAATTTTGTTTCTGAGTTGTCTCTCTTGTTGGGGCAGGTTAATGATTGACCACTATATAGCCTTTTTCTTTCCTTTCCTTTCCTTCCCTTCCCTTCCCTTTTTCCTTCCCTTCCCTTCCCCCTTCCCTTCCCTTCCCTTTTTCCTTCCCTTCCCTTTTTCCTTCCCTTCCCCCTTCCCTTCCCTTCC